>JAYRBW010008453.1:0-13467 GCA_036023295.1 Invenusta paracnida
CTCCTGATAACAGTAATACACCAAGAAGAAGCAGTACTCTACAAGGAAGACTAGGACAGCGCTGTTTCGCTCTTATTCGAGCTCATCAGCTAGCCTAACCTCTGATAATAGTAATACACCAAAAAGCCATACTCTACAAGGCCCACGAGTGTATTGAAACAACTATTTGCATAAAAACTAGAAAAATTGAAATACTATTGACATAAAAAACTAGTAAGCAAATAATGGGGTTTAAGGGAAATGTGGTGACAGGGTTAGGCTAGCTGGTGAGCTCTAATAAGAGTGAAATAGCGCTGTCCTAGTCTCCCTTGGTGTCAGTAATACACCAAAGTAGTATATTTGAAAGTTGGGATTATTGTGGTTTTCCTGATTCATATCACTAACGTGTTTTATGTATCTTTTTAGTTTGAATTATTGATTGCAGCAACATAAATGTAAACATAATGTAAAGTATTGTCCAAATTATTTGAAAGAGCATGATGATATTCATAAAAGATAACAGTAGTAACGCCATGTTAGTGAGCAAAGTCTCAGCTTAACCAACACGGCCGTCATAAGCTAGATAGAGTATGTAATCATTAATTAATGTAGTTTTGTGTAATATGCATGGCTTGTTTTATTAAATATAATTTTGATGCTGAATGATATTCTGAAAGGCATTTATGTATCATTTTATTCTTTGTAAGTCTATAATTTGCTATTGAAACACAAATTATTTGTGAAACTCCAGAATTGCATTGCTAGTTATTTGTATTATTTTAAGAATTATCTGTTGTGGAGATCTAATTTTAATCAAATCTATATTATTTTGTGTTTTTAAGACGTATATGCAACCATTTCTAGCGATTATTTCGTTAATTATGGTGAGTTAGTTCTGGTTTATAAGTGTTTATTTATTGTCCGTTGTGTTTATCTATTTGGTGTTATTATTCTTATGGTTTTGCCTTTCAAAGGTTACGTTTTTGCCTTTATTATTTACTAACAAATAATTTTTGTTTTTATTTTAAAATGTTGTATTATAACAATCCTGTAGCTATTATCTATATTATATATGCCATCGCTGTTTTTCTTGATTAATTCAACAATAATTTATTCTATACTTTAAGAAATAAGTTTAGTATTATATCAAAGCCACACATATCACACCTTAAATAAATATGTCATTAATAACAATAAAATATTGTCGTAATAATCCAAAATGAATTTTCATGATAACTAGCCTTTAATACTCGTAAATGTCATTTAACATTCTTTATAATATTGATTTAAGCCAAAAATGGCAAAAGTGTGTTAGCTCAACCCATAAAAGTAATGAAATATCCGTTAAATGTGTTAGCTCTTTTGTTAATAATATTGGACTTGAGCTAACTACTTAACATATCTATCACACTAAAAGCATTTTGTCTAGAATATTTATAATTGTATAACTTCATTCAATTTAATGGGTTCTCAATTAATTTTAAGTATTCATCTATTTAACTTTTGATATTTCTATAAATTAAGTCATAAACGTATTATAATGGTAGTAATATACTTACTAATTTTCTTAATAATAAAAAACGTATAGTTAGCTCAAGTTCAATATTATTAACTAAAGAGCTAACACATTTAACGGATATTTCATTTCTTTTATGGGTTAAATTAACACACTTTTTGCCATTTCGGCTTATACCTACATGTATTAATTACCTATGTATTAATATCATAATTTTTTGTTGAATACAATATTAATAGACTATTTAATGTAGCATTTGATTATATACAATTGTAAAGGTATGTCCAGTAACACAATTTAATTTTTAGATCGGAAACAGTAGTTGCTATGCAAAATCTAGGCTCTTAGCAACGGCTACTAGGTAAAAATGTCATTTTTATTATCTCCGGGACATTTAAAATATATGTTCCAACTGTCATAAAAATGGCTTAAAGTTTAGGTGTTATTGGGTCTGAAGAATAAGAATTAGAACAAGAAGAATAATTACACAAAAAGTCATTTTTTGTATATAAATATCTCGGATTCTATAATAGTTATAAAGATGAAAATTGGGAAGCTTATTAATTTTCGGCGGCGCTATACGATAAAATTTAAATCATTTCAAAATATAAATTAATTTCTAAATGGTAGGTAGCTCTTTAAAAAATGGCCGTTCTTGTGGTATTCTAATATACCTTACTGTACGCAAGTTTCTCGCATGAGCTAAGAACCCACTACCGTAGGTTTAGGTTATATATTGATTTTTTTCTACTACTCATGATTACATATATCCTGATTTAAGCATGTAGGTATAATGATATTAGTAATTTGGAATTAAATCATGTATATTGAATCCATAAAAATGCTTTGTATACATAGTATGTTTAAAGTCGTGTCATTTATTAAATATGCATATTTTTAAATTTAATTATTCTAGAAAAAAATGAATAATTTATTACAATATATACAAATAGGACGTCTATATTATTAGCGTTTAGCAGGGGATACAGTTTTGCTTATTATTTACAAAATTTATATATAGATCATATCCTAGTTATATCTATAGCAGAGATTGTAAGCTATATTAAGTAATATATTTCGTTATCGAAATAGCTAAAAAATATTGTGATTTTTAATTGGGATCATTGTTTGTTATAATTTATGATTGTTTGTTAATTTTCAGATAGAAAGCAATTTGATTACACATATAATTAATACTTAACAATTTATGATTGTTTGTTAATTATCAGATAGAAAGCAATTTGATTACACATATAATTAATACTTAACAATTTATAAGTATTTCATCGGATATGTATTCTTTTAATTACCTTTATTTTTAATTATTTAGTATTTAGTATTTCTAGTTCTGTGTATTATCTAAAATTGTAATTATGTTCATATTTATTTTTTAATTAACTTTCTATAATTTAACACATACCGGTCAATATTACATTTATTTAAATTACACAAACATAATTTTGCGCTCGTTTGAGCATATTCACAGGATGGCGTTTACTTTATAAACACGTTGTTTGGCAATTTCGAAAGCGTATCTCATTATAACTGGTGTAATGTAAAGCTTCATCAAGTGTAATTCTATTTAGATCGTGGTACTTGGATTGTGACGTGCTTGGGGCTGGTTACAAATTAGTAAATATTCGCTTTGGTTTATTCCATATTCTTTGTCAGTTACTATAGTTGGCATGATTGTCAGCTATACTTGCTATTTATGTAGCCTTACACTGTTAAAAGTGTAAAGGTGAATTTGATTGTAGATATTTTGGAGTGACCCGTTATTTCGTAAATAACTGGAGAGACTAACATTTGATTTGGTTTATATCTTTGCACTTATTGATTGAAATCTTATATTCACTCAACAGGCTGACTATCTAGTGAATTGTCGATGTAATCTAATTTGTCAAATTAGAGTAGTGATTATCTAAAATACTATGTGACTTTTATTTGTAAATTTTATACTGTGATGTCTGCTAAATATAGGCTTAATTTGCCTACTTGATATTTATTTTATATGATCATTTTCAAATAATCAAACTGTTTACATGAAGAGATTTACATTTTATTTAAATCGTCCAATAATTGAACTTTATAGACATAAAATACTTTTCTTTATGATGTACAAACGATCCTTTAAGGCTTTAAGTGGCTTAACATTACATATATATATATATGCGTCTTTGAATATTTAAGAAGTTGTAAAAATAGTTTAAACGAACATTAATGCAATATAACTTGCTACTTTAAAGAAGAGTCACTTATTTAGTAATAACATCTGTGGTTTAATTAAGATACTAAATGCACTCAAAATTAAATACTACTCTTTTAAAAGGAATTTTAACTGGCATGATGTTGTAGCGCCAGTAGAATTATTGTTCCAGAAAAAAAAAATCTTCAAAACATTACACATAAGTCAGATCATGACGGAATTCTTACGTCGAAGTCCTCGACTTATTTCTGCCCAATTTGCAAGTCTGTAGGTACATATGTGCAACCGTAAGTCCTTGTCTCAAAGGTTCACCTTGCCCCTAACCACTCAGGTTGTTCTGTCCCTGTGTATGCTACGTATTCTCCAACCTCTCGTCGCCAGGCCAACCACCAGTAGAGCAATCATGTCCGCAGCAAATCGCCCCGCAGGCCCCCATGTCAAGTGCCGCAATGCCCCCTACCCCCGGGACCCCAAGGTGGTTCGAGTTAACGTCCCTGACGACAAAGTGCCCTGGTCGGCAGCTTTTCCTGACTACCAGCCAGTTGTTTTCACGCACCCAAAGGTTATCGATAAACCCGTCTGGGCGGACTCGAACATCATGTGAGAAATAAGGATGTTCTTTTTTACTTTTAATACTATAATAATAGCTTTAATGATTGACGAAAGAGCGCTAGACAGTACTGTTTAGACCTGGTTTGGTCTCAGGATGACCCTTGCTATTTGTAGTGAAACTGTCTTTAGTTAATAACGGATACGACAGGTATATAAGCTGTTAAGGTGGAGACAGTACTGCCCAGCTCAAGTAGTATGACACTTTTGATTTATCTATTTCGGCAATTTTTCCTGAAACGTAATAAGATTGAAATGTGTTCTCTCAGTGGAGGATGCTAGTTTTAAGTACCTATTATTAGGCAAAACAAGGTGATTATCAAGATGAGCTATCATATTCTTCTTCTTAAACACAACATCGTGACGGAATTATTCTTGATCAATAATTCTATTTCCATACTTATTGGAGCCAGCGTCAGTAGGGATTTTGTTTCCCAAGTTTGCATACGCCACGTAATTTAGGGAACTAACTGAAGTTTTAAATATATAATGGACGAATCGAGTTATAATTCAAGTTACTGTAGCTACTGCCTATGGTTGTAGATAAACGGGACAACCCGTCGTTTTATTTATAATGGTTTTGGTTTTACACATGATTTATTGCTTTAGCATCATGACGGGATTGATTTATTGATTTATTGATTTTAAATTTGCTTACACATTATTGAGGGGAACTTATGCGGTATTTAAGGTAGTCCCGATAGTATATTTATCGCGAATACAATGCCTCTCGCTATAATCTGTCTATCGGGGTGGGGTTGACTCTCGACACAGGACTGATGCCTCGGTCAAGTTGGCTTTCAACGAGATCGAGAAGGGCATCGATCGGACGAGCTTCACGGGCGCCTATCAGCTGAGTACAGCGGGTCTTCCCATTAATCCCGTGGGCAGGACTGGAATCACCGGCAGAGGAGCCCTTGGACGCTGGGGACCCAATCACGCTGCTGATCCCATTGTTACACGGTTGGTTGCAGCACCTCTTTTTCTGTTGGTTTGTAATTGTTTCATAGAAGCGAAAGTGCAGTAAACAGAACCCCCGACAAGCCAGTTTAAATTGGATACGAGCTTCACGGCTTTTCAGTTTGCATAATGTATATATTGAAAAGTGTAAATCTTTAGAATTTTAATTATAAAGAAGAGAGCTAAACTATGGTTTTGTATCTTCAATCTAAAGTTATCTATAAATTCTTTTGTACGAATGACACGCACGCGACCCATTATTATCCGTATAGGTCGAACTAAACGTCGCTTCGGAATTAGAAAAGCCGAACATACATCGAATCTCCCATTCCGGCGTTTACAATTACACGTCTTCCTGTAACTCGTCACGTGTAAAATCTGTCTTAGTTTTAAAATTCTCAACCGTGCTCAACCGGTAATGTCCAACCGTCCATGAAAGAAGCCTTGTACAGTGAACAATATAATCCTAATCTTAATATGGCTTTAAATAACAATGGAAACAAAGTTTTTGTTATCTGTGGTCTCTTCCATCTAGCTTTTCCTTGTTCATTAATTGTCCTTTAATCTCTTTCCCCGTGTTTTTCGGTCATTGTTTTAGTTACATTGCTTTACATCTATCGCGCTCACCTTTTTTGTATAATTTTGCCTGCTGATTATTATCTCTGGATAATTCGAAACATGTCGTTCGTCATAATTAAACTATCTTAAATGCGTTCCAATTATACGTTTTGGCTCTCCTCTTTATTATTTAAATTTCGTTTTTTAAATTTTGAATTTTACCGCCGATCTCTCCCAGGTAGACCTTCATCTTTCGAATGAAATACGTATTATAACATTATCGTGGAAGTATTTCTCCTTAGCTAAGAAATCTGTATCGGAATCGTGAGTGATACATTCCTCCCATTTTCGCATAATAAAACGCTTTAGTCTATAAATAGATTTTGGGATTTCCCCGTCTAGTGG
The DNA here is from genome assembly GCA_036023295.1 of Invenusta paracnida. NCBI lineage: Eukaryota > Metazoa > Platyhelminthes > Proseriata > Coelogynoporidae > Invenusta > Invenusta paracnida. Next base: position 6,234 of record JAYRBW010008453.1, read on the forward strand.
TGATCGACGCTTGCCCACGGATATCGATGAGTCATCATAGCCGTGCGTGTCACTTCTATCTAACGTATTTTTCTTCATCTACCCTACTCGTGTGACTAGGTATGTCACCTTCTCAGTCTATATTCTCTCTCTCTCGTTTTGTTCCACAGATGGAAGCGAGATGCGGCGGGCCAGAAGGTACTCCACGACAAGACGAAAAAGCCGATTCTCCAGTTCGTCTCTATCCAGCGTGGTGACACGAAGGAGTGGGCACTTCCAGGGGTGAGAGCAACCGCACAGAGTTATAAGTGGACTCGGACATGACAGATTGGGAATAAGTTCACTGTACTCGAAGTGAAATAGTCTGATGATGAGCTAGCTAAAATCAGAAACCAGTGTTTTTGCCAACAGAACTAACAAATAGGTTGTAATTTAAGAATAAACGTAGACATTTTGTGTATTTATTTTTAGATTCTTCTTCAATTTAGAACGATATTAAAATTTGTTTAGCTAGTCGATAATTATTATTATGTTAGCAACATTGCCTTTTTGAACTAAACTCTCATAGTTTACGAAGTTGTGATTTGTCGTGTTCTCAAGAAGTATAAAGTAAAATATAAGTCCAAGAGAAATTTAAATGTGATTTGGAATGTTACATACATACATCTTCCTGATAAAGACTTTCCTTATCCTTTAATGCTTTAAAATGTTGCTTCACAAAAGGCAAAAACATCGAAAATGATATTTTTTATTCTTCAAAAAGCCGAATTATCTGTCAATACCGTTAAAACACATTCCTGAATCCTATCGTCAATATGATAAGTATCAAGTTCATGTTTAGACCTTCATTAAACAATGGCGCAGAACTGATTCATGTCATATTATGTGCTCATTTCCGAGCTATTATTAAGATGTACCTTGGATTAAGATGCTAAAAAGTTGACATTTGAAGGAAGGCGTTTGCTTCCGCTGCTTGCCTTGCTTGTAAAGTATGGAGGTGCATGATGTCCGGGCTGCTTGCTTGGGCTCAACTATGCGAAACAAAACGCTGCAGCCTACCTTCGTCATCGTCAGACCTACTCACGCTTGTGATTGTTAACACAAGACATTCTTTGTAATCATTGTTGTATGGTGTATTTGTCTCGTTGTAATTTACGTACAACGTAATGCATGATTTTAGCTGAAGTTGTATTTTTAAATAGAGTAAGTATATGAGAATAAATTTAAAAAGTTCTGAACGACTATTCTCTAAAAGCATACCAATAGTTAGTAAGAATTCGGTACAATTGTCAGAAACGAGTTAACGCGGTGCAATATTGAAATATCGAATTTCCATACATTTGAATTCCATACATTTAATTACCATAGTTCGAAATTTGCCGTCCAAAAAAAGGTGATTTAAAGTTTGATGTACGTACGTCGTCCTTATTTATACATTAGACGTAAACTAAGTTTTTAAATTCATATATTTTAATTTAGGTTATGTCAGATTTGATCAGATGTTCGTCCACATTTGATCGAGCAAACCTATACTCGTATCTCAGTAGTTCTCTGCTCCAGTTGAGTACCAAATGTGACCTTTAATATAGTTAGTAGGGAACTTTTCTTTGCGCCTTGCATTCCTCATCATAGCAAGCTCGAACCTCATTGGATGTTCTTCAAATAGACCGAAGACTAATAAGAAAAGCGAGAAGGGCCATCAACTGTCCATGCATCGATTGAGCAGCGTGTGGCATTGATTTCAATATGTAACTGAGGGTTTTGTATATATTTCTAATAATGCGATAATTGACTTCTTTTCAAAGCTCGTTGGCCCCGTTTATTATCCCTCGTTGGTTTGCAGGGTATGGTGGACCCCAATGAGTGCTTTACATCGACGCTGAAACGGGAGTTCTCCGAGGAGGCCCTCAATCTCGTGGAGGCCAGTCCGGAGGAGGTCAAGGCCATTGAGAAGCGAGTGGAGGACCACTTTAAGCATGGAAAAGAGGTGAGGAACTCAGATTGATTGGATCGTTTAGTTCATAGGAGTTGCAAGAATTTATTTAAGAACAAGGTTTTTAATTTATGTATGTAGATTATAATGATGATCTCTATAAAAATATTTGAATACACGTGGAAATGATTAAATAAATAATACAGAAATATGTACCGTAAATATTACTTATTTTGTTTATATAAAGTATTATATCTATTTTACTTAAAATCACAAGACATGGGAAAGGAATGTGTTGTCTATTACGCAAGCCTGTTATAACGTTAGAACCGATGTAACGTCATAATATATCTTGTTCGCTACTTTCGGTTGGGGCAAAATCCGGCGAAAATTAGCGATAACTGCTCAAACTGTCTGATTCGCAATTTTAAAATTATTTCACGGTAAATGGATGAATCTTGATGAATTCTATCTCTAAATTTGTAAATTGTAAAACGTGACTTGTTAGATAACATTAATTGTCAACTTCTCATTAACGAAAGTTATGCACAAGTTCTATACATCAGCCTTGATCCACTTTTCCATTCCCCCTTTCCTAATCAAACGAGCGAAATTACGCACTTCTCTCTCTCTCTCTCTCTCTCTCGGTAATCTCTTTGCCAAGAGTTATCTTTGTGCCTTTTGAACCTAAAACCCATTGATTTGTTCGTCTTTCCATTTCCATGATATCCTCAATGTTCATCGCCGGTCGACGATAGCTCCACCCCAGATATAGTGATCAGCTTCCGTATTGCATTCCTTGCCTTCGTTTGGCCTTCGTTTTCAAGAGCTACCTTTGGTGTTGACGAGGGATGTTAGATATCTATAAACCCAGAAACTTGGTCCATACACGCCTAGCACCGCACCCAGAATGAAGTCATTTTGATCTCCCCTGTTCTTGACGACAGTCACCAAATTATCTTATAGTCCTCCTAAATTGTACTTTTATACGCTGGATTATTGGTCTTCTCAGCTTCAATCTTAACTACTCCTCCATGCAGGTCTATCGCGGCTATGTGGACGATCCTCGTAACACGGACAACGCCTGGATGGAGACGGTCGCCGTCAACTTCCACGATGAAGATGGACAGAGCCTGGGCAAATTTGCCCTCACAGCGGGTCAGTATATTAACTCGGAATTCATGAGAAAAATAATCACTGTTGCTTGCTTTAATTAATCAATTTAACGGCATAATATTGGATTCGTGCATTTATATGTTGCTTAGCAACTGGTTTCTCACATTAGACATTTCGTGGAACTGTTTGTGCTCAATTAATTTAATCTATAGTTTCTTTACTAGTCTGGAATATATTTATAAACTAAAATCTGTTCATAAAGTATAATTCTCAAAGCGAGACTTGAATCTGTCGAATCAGTTACACTAATTGAATTATGCAGTCTATAAATTGATAAACTAAGGAATCTGTCGATGTCATCGTAATATTGCCATGGCAACTTGAAGAATATTCCCTGCATATATTATAAATCTTACTTAACGTCCCAGAAACAGATAATGATTGAAGCTTGAGGTTATTGGTAATATAATATAATTCCCAACTTGGATTTCCTCAAAATTGTTTACCTGCCTTGATTATATGAAATTCGGAAGTATTTTCAAAATTCACGTTTTAAATTCCTTGAAATATTTGTTACTTTAACAAAAGTATAGTTGCCTAAAGAATACATGGTGCTTTTATTACTACATCTGGAATTACCTTTATAGCAATATTTTATATATTTTAAAACACCATTTAAGCCTATATTTGGGTGGTCTGTGTGTCATGATATAAGGCTATTTATTTCTTTTAAATTCTCTTCCGCAACCCTTCTCATCAGATAGTGATTTCTCCTCTTTTCAAAATTGTTGTTATATTGTCGAATCCTCGAAAATATCGTAACTTATCAGAAGCACAATTATATTTGAATCTCTCCCAAGTCAATATTTTCCCCAGCGCTAGAGAAACAGAGCTGCTATAAATCCTCACCCATACTTAACTATATTTCATGTTTGTTGTTGATAGTTGCTTAGCGTTACCCTGGCAACCATATTATGCTGAATATTGTTAGTGAGTATGACTGAAGTCTTGAGAATGAGAACGTTTGTATATATTCTATAAGCACAGAGAGGATATTGTACTGACCCAACAGAATAACTAGCGAAAGAGAAAACAGTTTTATTTCGTTTTGTGGATCAAATTAGTTATTATGCAGCCTTTGTCAGTATTATTATCTTAATATTCCAGTTTTTTTGCTTTTTATTCGTGTATCATAATTTAGGAAAGGAGCAAATGGTTGCTAAATACATAGTTAAGTTGAGATAATTATTGTATTATATGACATCTAATGCCATCAAAATAACGAAATAATTGATCATGAAACATACGAAAATTACAGATATTTTGAAATTCAGTGTATGAAGCAGTTTTTAATCTTGACTGATAATTCACCACATTTAATTATTTCATTCTCTCTATTTGCTTATATTTTTATTCTTATGAAAGGCGCTTATTTATTTGTATGGTTCACTAAAAATCAATGCTTCATTCTATCTCAGATAACGCATAATTATATTAAACTTGGAATATTTGAGCTTTAAATTCATCAATTCTTGGCGTTTTGAAAAGGTAGTCATTGAAAGTGTGAATATTTAGTTTGTGCTAATAAGCTATTTTTAAGTAACGCAGGTTTTGATTTGTAATTTCAAACAGAAAGATGGATTAGTGTATCTTAAGAATTCCTCAATGCGCCAACAAGAATATGCCTATTTCTTAAAACGTTTGTGGGAATTAATGCTACCTTATTATGCTCTAAATTGAACTTTTGTTAATGATTTTCCAAGTTTAATATTTATTATCCGTTTGTATAATTTCCTATCGGAGCAAATTTCTTAGTCGCAGTTTACTATTATATACACTTTTATTACTTTATGTTTGTTACATATTCATTTAAGTATTCTTTTACTCGTATTATAGATTTGTTATTTTCCATTGTCTAATAATTAATAATTAATTGTACTAATTATAATCACCATTTTTGGAAGAATTACGAAAATAATTTGGAGGCTTTATTTATTATGTTATGTGACTTTTCCATTTATGCTTTTAGATAAATATTTTCTCACCAATATTAATTTATTTTCTTTTGTTGTTGTAATAGCTTGTATTTATTTTATAAAGATATTAATATTTTATTAATATGCTACTTTTATATATTTCATTAATATGCTACTTTTATATATTTCATAGTAGTAATAAGCATATTGCTCCAAAAATTAGAAATATATTTTATGTACTATACATTTTAAGGTATTATGTGTACCAATACCATAAGATTTTAATAAACTCTCATTGAAAATACTAGACAACGTTATCAGTATTTGAAAGTTATTTTGTTTGTTTTGGTTTGTTTATTCGTATTGGAGTCGTGAAATTTGTGACTGTGAGTTAACAAGCCATTAAAACGCGTTCAACTGAATGACGCTTCTGCCGTCTATTATAATCATAGCTATAAATGCACTTTAAATGACAGTTAATGTTTATTTAATAATATACAGAACACTTAATTAGGATTAATATTTGAAAAATCGCCTATGATATAATTTATTGTCAAATCGCCAAATCGTGAAAATAGGGTTTTAACGTTTGGATTATACCAACTTATATACTGAGGCGAGGTAAATGTGTGTATTTTGAAGTAGATCAGAAATGTTTGCAGTCGATGATTTTATTGTTCATCTAAACGCGTTGTATTACACTTAAAAAAACGTCTATATTGTTTACAGATTTCTCAAATGCAACATATAAACCAGCATTATAAATTTAGATGCAAAAAAGCGGTTTATTGAACAACTCAAAAATGACAATAATATCATAAATATAGTAATCGATAGTATAGTTCCATCCAGCACTCTACAATATAGTCTATTTTCGGTTCGTTGCTATAGGCGACGACGCGGTTGGAGTTCGCTGGACCGACATGGATTCCAGTCTCAAGTTGTACGCCAGCCATCGAGACTTTGTTGACAAGACAGCCCAACTCAACGGCGCTCATTGGTAGTTGCCTTTAGCTACTACCATGACAACGTACTTCTCTCCAGCCAATCAGCGCTCTGTGTTCACCCACCGATGTAACTATTGTGATTATGTGGCACGGCATATCTGACAAATGGCATACTAGTAACAATATTACGTCATAGCGCTATGACATAATCAATTATGACGTCACCATTCTGTTGTTTACACAATTAATAGTTTCTATTTTATTTTTGATCTACAATATTGATATTACCATGTTTTCTTTAACACTAATATTATTGTTATTTTTCTCATCCGTTTATATATACTACTTTTTAGGCACTTTTTTGTTAAGTATGACTGACTTAATTAATTGTTTATTAGTACTACTGTTCTATTAAACTAGTATACAGATTTTCTCCCCAGAAACCTGCTGTGTAATAATATAATTAATCATGCATTCCATAAACACAATAGCAGTTAGCTTTATTTTTTCCAGTTGAAGTGACGTAGTTATGGTTAGTTTCGGTTTCTCTTCCTTTATCATATCTTCGGTACCCATACTCATTCTGTCGTTTAATAAATGTCTGATGCATATGTTGTACTCTTTTAGGGTAACTTTATAATTGTAACTTGGAAAGTCAACATCGGTTCCATTAATAATTTGATCATTTATATTTCTCTGTTTTCAATTTACACCCATTATTGCCTTATCCATGATAATATATTTACCCCTTGTAAGTTAAATGTACTTTTCAATTTTACAAGGATTATTGTTTGTAGCAGTTTTCTAGACCGTTTTCGTTTGGTGAATCTAGAGTAAAGGCTGGACGTATGTTTCCTACTTTAAATGGGTGCTGGTATCTTGAAACACAAAAGGAGGGTATAACTATAATTTAATTAAAGTGCACTTAAATATATATATATATATTTATTAATTTGTGAAATGCTTATTACACGTCCACATTACAAGTAATAACTTTAAAATTTCAATATAATTTTAAACAAATTTATGTTGTATATAGTGCTAACTTATAATTTACTAGTTTATAAGGTTTAATATATATAATAACTATTACTCATAAATATGTGATATATGTATTAGACGATGTCGTCACGTCAAGAACAAGAGCTTTGGTTATCAGCTTGAGAGATGCTAACAGCTCTAGTCATTAATGCTAAGGAGAATAGACCAAGCCAAGAACAAGAGCGTCGGCAATTAGCTTGAGAGATGCTAGCAGCTCTAGTCATTAATGCTAAGGAGAATAG
>JAYRBW010008464.1:0-13466 GCA_036023295.1 Invenusta paracnida
CTTTTATACTCTTCCTGTTCTGTCATTGGCTGTTCGTACTCGATCGTGATTGGTCGAGACTACCCCCCCCTCCTCCTCCCCCCTGTCACGTTACTGGAGTTGTGCTCCTTCTTTCCTACTACTATCACATTTTATAATCGCATTATAATTATTTTACAGGATTTACATTTTATATCTACATATTTTTGTATTTGTATATGAAAATAAATATGCGGTTTGAATTTAGTCTTCTGATTTATAAATACAAGGCAAGATGAGATTAGGTGTCATAAGGCAAAATGAGATAAGCCAAAATGAGATAAGGCGAAATGAGATAAGGCAAAGTGAGATAAGGCAAAATGAGATAAAGCAAAGTGATAAGACATCGTTTGAATTCATGTATAAGACAAGTTCATTTTTAAAGTCTGCTTTGTAAAATATAAGGAATAAAGGAATATCTTCGTATTTCAATGTATTTTCAGAAACAAAAGTATAGACAATTAATGTCACTTAATGTCTTATTTGTTGAAGCAAGATATAGTTGATATATAAGTAGTAAGAGAGGTGGATCGCTAAAACAAAGGACTACTTCCTCCACACCTCTACCATCCACATAACTTTCAACTAATCACAAGGGGAGGGGGATTGCTTGTTCTCCCGTTCCATCTCTTCTTACTAGTGATATAGTAATTCATATATAATGATTCATATCAGTTTTGCAATGTTATTTGTATGATGGATAAATTCCTCACATTATCCTTATTTGAAAAATGACAAGAGGAGAATATTCCAATGTTCAAGATATTAAAAAATTCTTTCCAAAACTAAGGCAAGATTAAAAAAAATTGCATTAGTCATCAAAATATAAAACCATTGAAGGAATGATAAAAAATATATATTCACAATCTGCTTTCTTAAAATATTATGTAGATCTTCTGTGAATTTCGTGATAAACATTGAATTGAAAAATTTTATATATTGAAGCAATTGTGATTTAAGTTTACGTTTTATTAACTTAATTCGTCACGCTTTATATAAATTGTATAGGTTTGTATAGTAACTACATTTTCATTTTTTATGTATAATAGCTATTGTACATAGTTAGTGTATTTAAAAACTAAAAAAAGAAATATTGAAGTTTTTTGTAAATTATTTGTTCACCAATATTACGCTTAATTTTTCATTTCTCAAATCCAGGCTTGTCAAGCAAAGCGTAGGCTGTATATTTCCATTAATAAGATATAATACTTAGCCTGTATTATTTAGTGAATGTTATTCCTTCGTGTTATGATTTCATAAGGGAATATACTCTACTATTTTATTCTCCTTTCAATTGAAATACATTAAATTTATTACATTATATATAAACAAAAATTTATCTAAAGAACAGTAATGTTCTAATAAAAGCATTTAATAAAATAGAGTAGAACACGTTTAATCAAATGCTGCACCTATGCCATATGATTTGCGAATGTACTATCTTAAAATAGGGAACGCCTCCATTAAATCTAATATTACATATATATATATATAACTTTAATCTATTTGCATATTACATTATTTGTTTAAAAGAATAGCAAATTCAAAATTGTTCCAATAAAATTCTGTACAGTATAGGATTTTACTACATATTATGTGGTTCTATATTTATCATCAATTTTAATGATGTACGTCTATTTTGTAGCAAGCATTTCAATATATTTAAATGTGTATTTTGCTTCGTAATTGGTTTTACTATTTATATACATAGACATACCTATAATATATTTATAAAAGTAACCATATAGCTTTTCTCTGTACGACGAAAAAGTTGTAGTACCTAGATCTTCTCCCATTGACTAAATATTTATGAATAGTAGTTGAACTGATGTAACTTTTTGCTAGTGTTCCAACACTAATATCTCTTGATATTATTAATATACAAATTAAACAAAATACTTACAATGTTTAATATCATCACTGGAATATATTTCACCTTGTAATCGTAAGGCTTTTCAACCAAACAATACTTAATAATATCAAGATAGCAATGCATAATTTTCTAAGGGATAAAGACAAATTTGATTGTTGACTTTTACAACAATATTGTATATTTTGCTAAAAATAAAACATTCTTTCTGCCCTCCATTTTAATATTTTTCTGAAAGTAAATATTTGCAAATATATTTACATATGTCAGACAACGATAATAATTTTTAACACATTTTTTATTAAAGTTTCGTAAATAATGTTTTTCCCGATTTCTGAGCGCTTTTTCTCACCATGCAATTCTGTAAAAATCAATGAAAAATAATCCACGGGGTAATAAACTGTAAAATATAGACATTGCTAATAAATCCCCATGCATTCTGTAAAATAATTATTTTATAATATTATCTATAATTATATTTTATAATCAATCCTAAAATTAGCGTCGCAGTGATTTATAATCTTAAAACATTCTACGGACAATGAATGAATACCATCTTCAATAAATAGGAAGTAAGCGCTTGTTTGAAAATGGCTTTAGTTAGAAGCTGAAATAGATTCCAGTGATATTAAAAATGTTTACGTCGGTTGTCTAATTTGTAATAAAAACTTAATATTTTTCATTTTTAGATCCATAAGTTTAAATAATTAATAAGTGAGTTATTCTGTCTGCTGCAGTTACTATATAATAGCTAACAATGAACCAACTATCTCTAAATTTAAATTTAAACATGGATTTATTCATCAGCTAGCTTGAATGATTATAAATACATATCAGCAAAAAAAAGAACATGGATTTCAATGTCTATGTTTTATTTAACTATATGATGTACAAAACCGCAATTTTTTTATCATATTATTTTTACAAAATTCAACAAAATTATGACTTGTTTTGAACAAATTTGTTATTGAAATACAAATTTGTCTATTAATTAATTTTGCTAGACTGAATACCTATAAATATAATACACGTTCATAGATATACATTGGTATATATCCAAACAGATACATTGATTGAAAGATGGTTTACATAATCAAGACTGAAATGTTTATAACATAATAAACGCCTGTCATTAAAGTCAATTATGAATAATGTACAACTATATAGTTAAGACTTGTATATATGCAGAGGAGTTGATAGGAGAAATGACTTACTTTCCATTCTTGCAGAAACAATGATGTAGGTATATTTAGATGTTAATTTATAATGTTAATTGTGTACATATGTATATTGCATACAAATTTTAATATATAGACAGATTAATCATTAATGACATTTAGGATTCTAAGTGTAACTAAGCTGAGTGGGAGTTTATGTGGAAACTAAATAATTAATTGGTTCTGTCTGAAATGATTAAAATAAAAATGTTAACAATACCGTAACGAAAAGTAAAAAAAGGTAAAAATCAATTATCAGATGTAGTAGGGTAGAGTATTTTTGAAGATTCTGGATATATACATATAATGTATATTAATATAGTATCTTTGATCTTATATCAATTTTAGATAATAATATTGCATCCTTAACATCTTGGCCAATATAGTTTCCAAATTTAGCATGTACCGTGTAATGAAATGATTATTAATAACATTGTTAGTTTATGAAAGATACAATCAATAGTGTTAAAACGGTAAAAAACAAAATTGTACCTGAATATGTAGGAACTATTTATTTTATAAAGTAGAGTTACTAGCTTTCTGCATGAATAATTTTTAATTTTGTAGTAAAATATACTTTAATATACATTAAAAAGTTTAAGAAAAGTAAAAATTATTACATTACATTACAATTAATAATTATTTCTGTATAACAATTATTAAAACACATTCTTAAGAATAAAAACTATCAAACTTGTAAGTTTTGAGTGGAAAAATATTCTTTTATTTGAAAAGGAACTTTTATATATATAACAAACATTTTGTTCTTTTTTTATATTATCGAGTGCAGAAGCTATTAACCATCAATCTATAGTATGGTATTTCTTGACAGTTATAATTGTATGCGTGATGCGTGACAGTTCAAACAATGTAGGAAAGAGCCTGGATTTGTTGTAGTTACATATATAGGAAAGAACTGATGAATAATTAATTAGTAAGAAATGAAATAATCGAATAACATGCACATTTCAATGAGGACAATTATATCAATCCGAAGAAAAACTTATTAATTACTGTCTGGTATTGAATAACTTTGTCACAATATTTAAAAGCTGTACCTTGAGAGTTGATTTAAAATAATTAGGATATTTAAAAAATCTCTAAATCACATTAATTTACTGTAAATCAGAACGTTCTTCTAATTAAATTTTATTAAATTCTAATTTTGATGTTTATAAAAATTATTATTTCACCTGTAATCCCTCCATATTTGTGAAACTGGCAGAGATTTAGTTATGAGAATAAAGAATAAGTCCAGACATCATCCTATAATTTGAAAAAACACTTCTCTCATCTCTAAATGTAATTCAACTAAATATATAGACATCTTTTCCAATCCGCTCTTATATTTCAGCAAGTAAGCCAAATATTCTAAGTCTTAACTACGGTTTCTATCCCTTTTATTTAAGTAATTACTTCTACTTAACTCTATTACCTAAATAATTGTATATACATTTTTCTACTTGTGCATGTAATTCTCTTTTCCTTTTCTCTTGATGATGCTCGACACTGTATTTAATCCATGCAATCCTATGATTTTACCATTTAATGGCAATTATTTCTCAGCGTTTAATTCACTAATAAACGCTTTCATCCAATAAACGCTCACTCTCCAAAATATGCCCACACTAACAATCGCTCACTTTCCAACAAATTCCCACATTCTAAAAATAGCCCACTCTCCAATAAAAGTCTAGTCATAACATCGCTCACTCTTAACTTATATAATCATATAATCATCTTTTTTTGAGCAGTTTCATATTTTTGATATTTTTTTGTAATTTGAGTGGTTTATATTTCAAAAACATTATTATTATATTGTAAGCCGAACAAAAAATACGAGTAGAAATAAAAATGAAAATATTTGAAGAAAACTTTAAAATGATACTAATTATAAAATTTTCTATTTTGAATTCAATATCTGTCAAAACAGATTAAAATATAATTACATTGAAATACGTTTGTTTTAATTTTGTAAAATAAATTATCATGCTCATTATTTCAAATGGGTCTGTATATGTTTTTCATCATATTATATATATATATATAATATTTTATCAATTTACTTTTAAAGTGTACTGGAAACAATGATTGAAGAAATCTACCCTATTTCCAAAATTGTGAAGCTAAAGGATTTATGCAAAAGAAGATGGGATGAACGATTAGATTATTTAAATACCATATTTCTCCTGTTCGAGTCAGTGTTGCAGACACTTGATAAAATTCCAAATGACAAATCGTTCAATTCAGAGACTGTCATGAAAGCAAATGGCCTTTATCATGTAATGATACAGTGTAACTTTTTGATTGCTATGGTAGCTTGCAAAGGAATCCTATCATATACCAGAGGATTAACAATTAAGTTACTAGGAAGATCTATGGAAATATTTTAGGCCTACAGTGATGTCAAGAACGTAAAACAAACTCTACAAATAATCTGAAATGATGTCGTTAAACCTCCCCCACAGATGGTATTCTAACTGCTGTAAACGTTGACGAAAAATTTGGAGTTGAATTAAAAAGAAAAAGATTGTGTGGGCGACAACAAAATTGTGACAATGTTGAAGTAGAGAATACATGAAGTATATTATCGTACAACATGCATAATACCATTTTTAATTTTTAGATTACATAATTAAAGAGTTATCAATCAAGTCGATTTCAATAGGGACAGCATATGTTATCTAAGGATACTGCTGTTTTACGTTCACAACTGATGCAAGATAATGGATGGCGCGAGAAATTTATGCAATTTTCGAATAACTACATCGATGATCTTCCCACTGAATAATCCATACACTCTGAATTAGATTTATGTGGAAACTATTGGTCAGGGAAAACTAATTTATCAGATGCAGCTCAAGCTGCTTTGAAGGTAACTTCAAAATATATATATATAAATATATTGTATTTTCAAATATTAGCGAAATACTCAAACTTTTATGTACTTTTTCTGTTACCTCATACGAATGTGAGCGTTCTGTCTCTGATCTTCGACGTTTGAAAATATACATGCGTTCATCGATGGGGCAGGGTCGAACAAATGGACTTGCACTTCTACATGTACATTATTCTATGAACATTAATATTGATGAAATTGTCGATATTTTTGCACGATTACGCGCGACCGTCGCATAAATTCATTGATATGTTGAACGAGGATGATTAAATAAATATTTATTTCGATCATTTTGACCTTCATAACGTTATATTGTATATCATGTCTTATATACTGATGGGACATGGTAGATTGTACATGCACTAATACATGAATATTATAGGTTCCTACATATTATGTTTTCAACTATATCATTTATTTAATAATTTTTGAAATACATATATAAAAATTATATTAATATTTTTTGGTTCTGATTAAACTACACTATAAGGTAAAAACTACTAATTTAGTATAGTAATACCTACACAGGATTTTAAATTATAATAAACATATTATAATGTTAAAAGCCTTTAAATGAAATCTTAGCTATAAAACATTAAAAATGTCCAGTGCTACGCACTGATTATTGAGGCTGCAGTAACCGCTTCGCCATGAACACCTAGAAAATTGCGGTTTTATACTTTTTTGAAAGACGGTCAACTTAGGGGGCCCCTGAATTTCCCATTATACTGGATGTAGCGAAATTAACTTAGTAGTTGTTTTCTAACTATTTCATTATTTATATTTGTACATGGTGACATTATAGATTCTTGTGTAGATATTTCATTGGTTATATCATGTCTATGAATACATATTGATTATAAATTCAATGAATCTACATATATTAATGTACATTAATATACAATATTTGACTTAATTTAACAAAGTTCAGAAATATTCAACATATGGAATTATAGTATTGAAAAAATATATGCTTTGTAGAATCTCTGGCGATATGAAATGTCTTAAACTGAAATTAATCGCATTATTGAGACTTCATGGCCTGATGATGTTGCCAATGAACGTCGCATTTGAATATTAAATCTAACAATTTGTCCGATTAGAATGAATTAAGTTTAATTTAGTGTGTATGATGTTTGTGCATGTCATGATAGGTAAGGGTACAATCATCCGTTTCGGCAAATTTCTATCCAAAATTGTATTGAAAAAATTACTGCCACCATTTTTCATAATTGACATATTATGTTCGATCTATTATATAGTATCTGCAATGTAATAAAAATTGTAATAACAATTACTCTTGGAGTCAGTGCCATATAGAAATATATTGGTTTTGTATTAATTTAAAAAAAACAATGTAAAGTTCAACATTTATTTCTGTATAATATGGCAGTAGATGTTCATTTCACTTATACTCCCACATTTATTATCTAGGCAAAAAATGGAACAAATTGCATCCAAATTTACTAGCAAACATGACTGTTATTGTGTTTCTATGACAGTTTCCTCAGTAATACTAAATGAAAAGAAGTCAGATATTTATATACATCTTTATAATATTACACGCAATATTTCTTGGTATTTTTCAAAACTAATTAGCAAACAAACTTCGTCTAAAACAATTACAATTTGTTTTCGAAGATATATTATTTCTAACATAAATTTAATTACTAACAAAGGTTTTAGCGATAGTATTTAGCGACTTTATTAGTTGAGAATATTCTCGTTTTATCTAACAGTATTTTTAATATATACTTTAATATATATATATATAATACTTAACAGGCAATAATAAGTCGTATTATTTAAGTCCCCACAAATTCAACAACAATTTAAAAATATGGAGAATAAATTATTCATAATTGGCAAACTAGATATATAGTAAGTTTCAACAGTATTAATGCAGCTATAATAATATTTGTTGCATCTCATTATAATGTCTTATATATTACTAATGTTCTTACAAGAATTTGATCTAGTAAATATAAACATCTAAATTGTTTTACACGTAAAAGTATGTAGGTATGTATATTTAAATAAATATGAAAATATATAAAATCAACTTAATGATTGTATATATTAAGTACAATTTCTTCCCTGAAACAAAAATATTTAAGTATGAGTTTTATATTTTCTCTCAATTGAGTAATGACCAAGTACAGTTATATACATATGTATACTTAAAGTATTTAATCAATACTTACATATTAAATTTAGTCAAAATGTACTTTAAATCATCATAATTTTATTTAGAAAATGGATTCGTATATATTGAATTTTGAGTGCATTAAATATCTGAACAAAAGTAGAAGAATTTGGGTTTATCAAAGGACTATATTATTTATGTGATTTTTAATTGCTTAGAAATATTATTTAAACGAATCTTAATAATATTTAAATTTTATCAAATTAGCATAGCAACAGTTTTGGCTAACTGTAAAAATGGTATGTCACAATTTGAAAAAGTTAGTTTGTGGTCAAAAATATAGATCATCTGTCGATTTTGAATTACCAAGATAAAAAGACTATATAGTAAAAAGACTATATTGATATATTTTCAAATATAAGTTTTCTATATCTTATGTAAATGAGTTAGCGCATATACCTACTTAATTTTGAAATTATATATATATAATTGACCACAATCTCAAAGTGAACAAAATGTCCAATTGAATCATTTTAGATTGCCATTCTATGTATGTACACATTATAGACTTCTAGATAAACTACTAGTGATCTAGATGTCTAATATTTATTAATTATTAATTTCTATGTAAAAACAATAACAACGTAATAAAAAAACACAATAAATAAGTATGTATACAATTATATACCAGAAATTAACTTTAAATAGAGAGATGCTAACAGCTCTAATAATTAATGCTAAGGAGAATAGGCCTATATTTGACCGCTAATAAACCAGGCTAAAATGTATTAAAAAACATTTTTGGAATCAGCGTAATCACCAAGCGCTAAGGAATAAAATGTACTTAAGATGAACTTTTGAAAAGGTTCCAAGATAATTTTTTAAAAGAAGTAAATTTCGATGACAAATTGTTTCTTCTTCTTATTTTTCTTCTTCTTATTATTTTAAGAATAATTATAATAAATAATAATTATTTAATTGTTAGAATGTATTCTGTTTAAAATCAATAATTAGATTAGTAAGTAACATATGAATATTTAAACTGTAGAATTCATAAAAATATGAGAGCAAAAAAAATATGTTGGCAATGAAAGATTTTTACAGAAGCAATGAAACTCATATAAGTACATGTTGTGTTATTAGATAGTAAGCTAATTAATATAAAATATTTAAACAATACAATTTATACCATATTGCCATGAATTTTTTCCTAATTTTTTGTTCCCATATTTTTTATGAATTTTACAGTTTAGATATTCCTATTATGCTATTTATTAATATATTTATCGAATTTGAAAAATTACATTGCATATAAACTAAACTTTTTCAACTAAACCAAACTTTTTCCTTACAAAATTACATTCTCTCGAGTAAGGGAATATAATAGTTAATATAAAAATATTCTTTCATTAGCATGCCATCTGTGACACTGATATTTTAGCATTTAATCTAGGTTATGTTTAGTTATATACAATTCACCGTCTCAACTAATTAAATTAACTTAAATTAATGAATTTCATGTGATTGAAATGCATTTTATATGTTATAAATAAATTATAAATTAAAATAAAAGTTACAACTATTATTAAACCATGCGTTTTATATAACACATATAACAAAGAACAT
Organism: Invenusta paracnida; assembly: GCA_036023295.1. Lineage (NCBI taxonomy): Eukaryota > Metazoa > Platyhelminthes > Proseriata > Coelogynoporidae > Invenusta > Invenusta paracnida. Next base: position 9,777 of record JAYRBW010008464.1, read on the forward strand.
TGTATATTAATCATACAATTGATGATAATTTATTTACAAAACATTAAATATTATAAACATAACGTTTATTTGGAAATCACCCAGAAAAGGAAATTACCAAAGTTGTTAAAATATATTAGATTAAATTATAAATGCAATATGTTTGGAAACTAGAGAGATTATCTATAAACATTTATTATAAAATTTGGTAACAGATGTTTGTTTGGTAAAAAATGCTCTATGTTTAGTTTATTTTGGAGTTAAGAATAATTTTATTTAAGTACGTTTTGTATCAATAGATAATATTTACATTCACGTGAAATAGTTATTTATTGTAAATATTAACGCCACTTATAATGTAAAAGGTAAATATATCATTTAAATTAGTTGTAATTAATATTAAGATAAAATATATTTATAGCTAAATGTATGAACCTATCCATCTAAAAGGGAACTAGGTACACTACTATTACATAAACAGGTACACTTGCTTTCTTAATAAATAAATGCTCGCTCTGGCACGTATCCATAAATATCAATTAAAATCTTCAGGAGAATTGAAAAATATAAATATGGACAAAAAGTCCCCACTAATTAAAATTGTACTGGAAAATGTTAACACAAAATATTTAGATATATGTACTAAAAGTAAATATTACTATTTTAAGTATAAAAATTATAAAACAAAAATTTATAACAAGTTTATAACTTAACGAGTATAATCAAGTTAATTTAAATTATGAAAGATCTACAAATTTATTGCAAATAAACTGTGTCAATTATAAAATTGAAAAAAACATAGGTATGGGTAATCAAAATATTAAAAAATCTTTTATAATTAGTAAAGAAAATGTGTATTCTAAGGACTACAGCTGCAGCAATCATTTAAAGTATTCCCTGGTGTATTCAATATTGTTTATCCATATAATATTTACTTGGTGTTATATATAAATTTGTTTCTCTCAATAACTATAATTTATAATTTATAATTCCTATAAGTTGTAATCATTAATAAACTTAAACGTACAATTTTTATGCAATTATTATTATTTTGGATAATTAAAAGTACATTTGCTAAAAATCTCACATTAATTGAACTTTTAAACACATTAAATGAACTAAATACATTTTCAGTAGCTTTATTTTTCACGAAACAAAAGAAATTCGAATTAATCATTTTACAAAGCATTTAAATAGCCGTTCAAAAAAGGCTTTGAACTATAATTTTGAATTAAGTTTACACATTTTCCCACTAATCATGGATGTATAGGTATGTCCTCATTGTGGCGCCTGTGCTCAGACGTCTAGTCAAAATGATGTTACATTTCATATGGATGGATGGAGTATATGAGCTGTTGTCACTTTCCTAAATTATGTAGACGCTTAGATTCTATCTTATATAAAAGTAGGTTTGATTATATAAGTGAGTTTAAATCAGTCCCAGTGTGTCTAAAATTAAAAAAACACTATGCACAATGGAGGACTAACATATCACGTTAAAATAAAATGGAGGTATTGATTCAGCCTACTGAGTTAGTCGCTACTATCGGAGGGTTAAAATGGAACCGGATCTAACAAGGATTTCTATACAGAGCAAGCTCCAAACCCAAACAAAATAAAGAAATAAATTGTTTGTCGAGTTGATGGAAAGGTAAATATTGCCATCTCAACAAAGTGTGTTTGTTAACTTTTGCGTTTTTATAGTGCGCGTTTTCCAATCTACCTACTCCATTCCGCAACACGTATTACATAATCATAATCAGCTATATTGCTTCAAAGATTATGGTGAAAATTTGAATTAAATCTCACTTGGCCAAATTTTATTCATAATATTCATTCATAAATAAATAATGAGGTAATCATTTTTTAGTCGCCTTGTCTAGAAACGCGTAAATTATTCATTTTTAATTTAGTTTTCACGTAATATCCAATATATAGTAGGTATGTAGGTATTAATTAATCAAACATTTTATTCAATTCAGAACCCGCAGATTAGTTTACAACTAACTAACTAAATATAAATGTTATAAGATGTACATATTTTATATATCAAAGAAATACATTTGACGTTTATGAATATATATGACCAAAAATAATTATTGTTCATTATAGTTAAAAATATTGTTCCGAATGAAACACTCTTTCTTCAATATAGTACAGACTAATTTCAGAATGGAACGTTTAATTTTCAACGCTGTAAAATTGAAATTAAATGCAAGGTTACCACAGTTCAAATGGGGAAAAGATATTTCACTTTTTCTTAGCGTATAGGTACTTTAGAAAATGTTGATTTGACTAAGATATTTTCTAAAAATTTTGTTATTATTTAATCTACACTCAATTAAACTACATCTAGTTTAAAATATACTGATCACATGCAATGACGTGTAATGAGAGTGAATAGTATGTAGTCATGAAATGAATCCCGTTTTTGGTAGATTCTTTTTATTACTGCTTATGTTTCAAAATTGGATATCTTTATATTTAGTTAAAGGCAATATACAATTAGAATACAGATAATTCTTTAGTTAATAACAAAATAAGAAACTTTGATGCATTATACTAGAACGAGGATTCTTAATAAGAATATTTTTGTTAAGAGGATTCTTATTACGACTTTACTAAAGAATCTTTAGTGAATTAACTGCTTTTATATAAACATATTAAGTATATATTTATTGTCATTTAGATTCAGTTCAAACAGGCCTAAAAAATCGTGCTGAAAAAACATATCAGTCTAAATTCCTATATTCGTCGCATTTTCATTGTGTATTTATACTTGCACTTATTTGTGGATAAAAAGAAACAGTCACATTTTTAACATGGATAATTTTTATTTAATTTTAATTTGGATTGTCTTAATAACGAATGTTGCTAAAAGCGATTAATCAAATCTCGACGCAGGCATTCCAACTTGAACTGTGACACTCTTACATAGAATTTCAATTTGAATCCGAGTTCAAATGGGAACCTGCTACGCGTCTCGCTCAATTTGAACTGTGATATTCTCACCTTAATTTTCAATTTAGCAATGTGAAAGTGAGGCTAAACATTGATCTGTGATTAAACTTAAAATACTATATCATCTTTAGATGGTATTGTTGTTTTCTATGTTAAGGATAATAGCGACATATGAAATTGTGTAATCGAAATATTATTCTTGTAATGAAGAATGCATTCTTATTTGATTTAAAATTATTTTATAAAGTGTAAAGTACTCTTACAAATAGTTTTGGACACATTAAATTGTTTGATAGATGTTATAATGGCCATTATAATTATTCAATTTTCGAAGTATCGTTCGATCCATTTTGATCGTCACACAACGGTCAGTTTATGATTAGAACAGTAATCAATAACAACTATATTACATAAAATTTATTTATGAATCCTAAACAACAAAATTTTCTTCGAATATTCAATTTAATTTGAAAAAAGTAAATTATAAAATGGGAGTTTTACCCATTTGTATAAATACACGTACTATTGGTATAATATATATGTATCACGGACAACTCTATACAGGACGTGCTGAAGCTAAATTCAGAGCTATTTAGCGAAGGCCGGATTTAGGCATTATTATTTTAACCCAACTAGCCGTGAGACAAGCTATAAATCGATATTCATAAGTGAAGTATATTATTGCCACTTATAGTCGCTTTTATTGGTTAGAACTGTTTATGGTGATTCATCGACGGCTTATTGCTTATT
>JAYRBW010008475.1:0-13466 GCA_036023295.1 Invenusta paracnida
AGTTGATCATTTAAAAAATATAACTATGATTTATGAAATAATTGAAATTACAAATTATATTGTTTATTAAAATGAGCTGCTATCAGTGTGCTACACAGTTTTCATTTTTCAATAAAGATGTGAGTGTTTTTGATATTACAATTTACAAATTACTGATTAGATTACATTTCAACTCAACCTATTCATCCTATATTTATGACATTTATGTTGAAAAAAAAATTTGATGACTTGTATGTATTCATTCAATGGTTTTTATAATATTCATATGCAATGCCATAAAATTTGGTGTAGACTAGAAGTAGGACTATAGGGGTACTCTAACAGATTCTATTGAAAATGTCATATAAAACTAATGTGTATACACATTAATGTACACATTACATTTAAAGCTTACATTATATATTTATAAAATAACTAGATTTATTATTTTACATAGTATGTCATAAATATAATAAATAGTGAATGGTAAGACAGACAAGTTATGCTTTAACCTTATAGGATACTAATTTAAATATACTATCATGTCTATAATTAATAATATGGCAATTATGGAGTTCTTGACTACAAATTAATTTTTTTTGGAAAATAAATAAAATGTAAATATAACAAAAATAAATGTATTTTTTTTTAATATTATAATAGCATTGTAAAGCCAAAGGATAGTGAGATGCTTGATAATTGTGGGGTGGTTATGGCTGCCAGCTTTTATCAATATGTGATTTTTATATGATATATTACCCCTATATGTATAGGGATTACTTATTTCTTGAAGTTTTTGATGTTTAACAAGTAATCCCTATTATTATACTTTTGACTATATTACAATGATTTGTCATGTTTTGTAACATTGCTAAATTCATATGTTTGTTAATTACATTTTTTGTTTTGTTTTTTCAACATTTAACAATTAACCCCTGTACACTATTAAAAGCTGGTGGCCACAACCACACCATGATTATCAAGCATCTCACTATCATTTCCAATAGTATTATGATATATAATTTTTTTTAATTTATTGTTTATTTATTGTTTTTTTATGTTTTATTTATTTAAAAAAATAATAATAATTTGCAGCCAAGAACTCCACAATTACCAATAATATTAATACATAGATATTAATATACTAATCATTACAAATAAATACTACAAATAGACTTAATATTATACTTATCAAATTTTGACATTTATAACAAGTTCTTAATAGGCAAGTTTTATAATTTCAGCTTAATATTTCATAATTATATATAAGTAATGAAATATTATATAAATATATACAATAAAAATATAATATAATTAAACATAAACAAAAAGTCAAATAAATTTATTTTTATATACAATTAAAATAATATTAAAATAATATATTAAACAATTCATACAATAAAATAAACATCTGTAAAGTTAAATAAGATAACAAACTAATACAAGTAATACTTACTTTTTATATATATATAGGTACTATATAGTTTACTAAATTTAAAATGTGTTTCAGATGTTTTTTGAGTCACAATATTATATAAGAATGTTCAGAGTTAATACTTATAAAAAATGAACATTCACAACATATTATATTTGAGCAGGTATCACAATTATTAGATTTACTACCTTCACCACTTCAATAAACAGGACCATTTTCATTGCTGACCAGCCATGAATTATTGAGAATTAATTTTATTATTTTCTTTCATTTTCTAAATTCTGTAATAATTATTAAAATATTTGAATATTAATTAAATAATAAATATTAATTAAACAATATTAAATGACCTAATAATATAAAATTAAAGTCATCCTTAAATATCTTAATTTCATTAATATGGTAATTCCTGTTATTTACCTAAGAGATATTATTGACCCATTTTCAAATACAGGAGATGGCCATATTTAAGGCCTCAGTGCATACCTGCTGATCCTATATTAGGAAATAAATATGAATTATAAAGAAGAAACTTGATATATTTTTAATCAGAATTATTTTAATCAATTATTTTTTAGTATTATAGTCCAAAATGAGTAAAGAGTAATCATGAATTGATGCAAACAAAAACATTTGACAAAATACGTAATATTATAGATAATAATGATCTCTTAAAATAACTAACATATTAAAATACAATTATTAGGCAATTAGGATGCCCCACATTAATGTACATACATTATAAGAGGTGGGTAATTTAAATATAGTTTTAGTTACAAAATACTATTATATTTGTCTAAACATATTTTCTACTGGTTTTGAGAATACTGACAGTCAAGCTCATTTATGCAAATTACAAAGATCAATATTCTTACCCCTGGCTTTTAAAATTACTTATGACCAAAACTGTGCAGCTGAGGTAATACTGATTAGAGCTACATTCCAGGATATGTTTATTGGAGCTTCATTTAAAGATATATATATATATTGCATTATTTAGAATTTTCTATAATTTCCATTTTTTGTTCTAATTCTATATTCTGTATACAGGGATAAGTAGCTAAGCAGTCATCTGATTATGTATTAATGTAAATGGACATCATTTTGATAACTATTTGTAAATACTATAGGCATATATGACCCATATACAAATTTTGTTTATTTGGAATATATTTCATTCAGATATTTCTATAGGTTTTAATTGTCAATAACATAAATAATAGGTTATTATTTTAGAACTTTACATATGGGTCTGCCTAGGTTTACAGTTTCAATAACTGGAATTTTAATTACTAAATACAAATGAGCTCTCATCTGTGATAAGTCATATTCAAAAATATATATTCAATATAATACGATTAGTATATATTCTCTCTTCAAAGAAATATTTTAATGAGAAAATCTATTTAAGAAATGCATTTACTTTGTATTTGACATAAATTATTCTTTTATGTTTAAAAAATTGCCAAATTATAAATAATTATGTTTCAAATAATAGTAAATCCAGTCTAAGATTATTATTTTTTTAGTAAAGTACACTGGAAATAAAATATTTTTAGAAAAGCTCACTCCATAAAGAAAATAATGTCCATTAACTAATGTAAAACAATAATTGCTACTAAAACAAATCCATTTTAGGCAGTGGGTTGTTTGTCAAGCTTAAGGTATCATTACGGGTATATATAGAGCTGTGTTGTCATTAATACTATATGCATTATCAACAAATAAATAACTATAATTCCCTCATGTCTCACATAAAATGATATTTTTCTAAATAGAAATCAAAATCGTGGTAATTATTAATTAAGATATTATAAAACTGAAGCTGGTAAAAACATCATTTATTGAAAGCAACATGTTTCACTGCACAACAAACAACACAATCAGGCAAGCAGAATTTGTGACACCATACATTAGTGTATCAATACAAGACATAGCTGAACAGATACCAGTGAATAAAGATTAGAAATTAATTATACAGTTTTGAAATGTGGGAGGTGCTAGAATTACATAAGTTACGATCGTGACTATGGTCAAACATTTTTTAGGTGAAGACACTCCTTAAAAATAAATATTATTCAAAATAGATAAATCTTTACCTATACAAATACAATTACACAATAACCTATGATAACAAATAGCAGATTGATTAAAAGATATGTGTTCTTTAATGCGATTATATAATATGTGTCATTTAGTTTTTATCTATATAGCCCTCATTTGTCTCAGAACAATTAAATTTGTAAATCGCATTAAAAGAAAGACCTGTACAGGACTCCTATCTTTAAGAGAAAAATACATCTTGAATTAAAAGCAAGTTAAGAAATCAATCAAAATATAATTTGTTTTAGTACACTTAAAGGGTTTGGCTTTGTACCACTTGATTCCTTAAAATATATGACTTAGCACATGATTTCTACTTTTAGGCCAAGAAATATTAAAATTTGACTTCTCTTATTATTGAAACTAAACAATATGATGCATTTTTATTCTCATAATTTAATAGATTAAAACATTTCTATTATGAGACAATCAGTTAATACGATCATTATAAAAAATTATAACTTGATATGTTCAGACTGGGAGAGTCCTAGGACAGATAGATTGTTACAACATGAGCACAATTACTTCACATATAATTGCACGATTCTTTGTTCAATTTTATTATAAAATAAATGCTTTTTTACAATTATCATAATACTTATTAAACTGCATTTCATTTCATTACTTTTATTTATGTTAACAGCCTGTTCTGCTTCAGTAAGTGTATCTAAATAGTGTAGGTTATTAATTTCTTAAATTTCAGGTTGGCTGCAAAAACTGTGGATTTTCGATGTGTGGGAAATGCTTAGTAGATAAAGTTCCAGTGCCTAAACTTGATAACAAAGTCTTCAAAGTCTGTAACAAATGCTATAAACTTTTGACAAAGTAAAACCAAGCTTTCTTTATGTCAATTTGTAATTATTTCTGTAATTATGTCTTTTGTCTGTATATTTATTGCAGCCCAAAGCCTCCTGAACGCCAGTATTCACCTCCTCAAAACTTTAAAAAGTAAGTTTAAGTTTAGGGGCTTTCCGTTTTAATTGCTCTTGGGTACCTTTACATTGGTTATGTTATTCATTTAGACGTCTCGCTGTAACAGAGGCCAAAGAAGCTGTGTCGAGAAATCCCCAACCGAATATACCCGGTGGAACTCGGGATATACAAAGTCGATTAAATAATCTGAAAGGACCTCAGAGTATGTTCTGTGTTTTGGTGTGTACCTATATTTTTACGTGTGTACTAAAGGCGCTGTTCTAGTTGCAAAATGTTCGGACAAAATTAAAAGAACCATTTTATTACAACATAATAATGATAACGACATACAGACCTTAACACGGGTACCATGCAGCCCAGACTTGAATTCTGCAGAGAATTTCTTGAGACTCATCAAAACGTGTAGAAAAAGAACTTATATGCATCTCTTTTGGAGAATGTGGAATAAATTATATGTCCAATATGCCAAACTTCTTGTTGGAAGCATACATGGCAATAGTGCCGGCAGAGTATGATAACAATTGGACTTAGCTGTAAAGATGTCTGTAGACATGTCTGTTCTTATGTTCTATAAAGTATAACGATTCAAATGAAGAGGAATGGTACTATCATAGGTTTGTATCTTTAAAACGTTTCTTACAATTAAGGTAGTATATTTTCGTGATTAAATATAAAAAACGAATATAATTAATAATAGTATTTATTGTTTGATCAGTTCTAATTGCCTAATCTTTTTAATTTTTTTATAATACATTTTTATTGGAAGTCTACCCTAATACTAGCATATTACGGGCTTATTTACATCCCTAATCTTTGATTTTAATAAATTTAAATAATTTTACTAAATGAAGAATTAAATATCGGGTTTCATATTTTTATAACCTTGACATTTTTCCAATATTCTTGCATACTCACTTTATTCAGAAGTCGCTCCCCCCGTGAGTGAAATAGAAGAGCGGCTTCGAGTTCTTCAGGGTGTTCCTAAGACTTCTGAGCCCCATGAGAGACCAAACCAGGCCACTTTTAAGGTAGGCCAACGTATAACATAATTATAATAGTCAGGGGCCTATGAGATAGAGACCACTAATTTTCCACAAGGTTCCAGTCATAGAGTAATAATTCCAAGAGAGTTCACTTAGCGCATTTGAATGTATACATCTATCAAACTTTACAGACAAGGTAATTCGACCAAGTAGATTTCGAATTTGATTTTAGAAATGCTTTAAAAAATTGCCTCCCTGGTTTAAAGTAACATACTACTTTATTCCATGAAAAGTGTTGAGTAATAAAAATCCATTTTCATTAAAATTTAAATAAGTCATTTAATCAAAACGAAAATAGTTAAAATAGTTATATTTAATAACACGTGCTGTAAAGTAGTAATAATAACGTCATATAAAACCATAAATGTTTGGTCCACACTATAATGACCAAAAAATCCACCATTTTGAAACTGCACCAAAAAATCATAATGTGCGTCAGAATGCCAGCTACAATAATATGTAATTTGTAGAAGTGTAGCTTAAATAATAATAAAAAAATTTCTATAGCAGCAAATAACAAGTTTTACCTACATTATTTGGTACCTACTATACTCCTATAAATTGCATATTATTGTAGCTCTAATTCAGGCGCACATTTCTATATATTTACTTTTCCTATCAGTACTTTATATCATGTACATTTGCCTGTTTGAAATTCGATCTTTTATATTGTTTTAGACGTAAATTACCATCGCATTGGTGGGAATATAAAATGGTGAACTCCAGTAATGATTCCAGTATTACAATTGATACACTAATTTCTGCCTTTGTTCTCTACCACCATATTATCCTTAGTTACAGTATAAAATAATATAATTATATGCATACACTTTGGGCAAGAAACATCAATAAAAACAGCGATACTAAATATATATGACCAATAAAGTGTTGGGCATATTATAATTTGAGGAAAACATATCACCAATGGATTAATTAGTTTATACAGTCGTATTTTCTTGGTATTTTTACTTGCAATTATTTATGTTGTAAACATTATTTTATACATTATCTTTAACATAGTTTATTTGATTGTAGATGTTCTCTAAAGACGTACTATTTCCATCCACCTGCCCACGCGCAGCCATTCCCCTGTCCACCGAAACAATCGGAGGCGGATGAAGTTAAAGAACTTCTCGAGTCCACTTGGGACCGCCATCAGATCGACACCACCGGCCAGTCAGGTGGCGGTAACAACCCCCTCCTTGCACCCTCGGGGGGTGGTGGTGGTGGTGTTTGGGCCAACAATGACCCCTCTGCAGACGATGATGTCAACGCCTATCTGGCGCAGGCCGCCTCGGAGGCTCGTTTGGACGCGGAGAAAGGTTTGCGCGACCTCCAGGCTGATGATGAGATACGGAAAAGACTTGAGGCGGTGCGGTGTGGCGCGGGAGGGAAGGGAAAGATGCCGGGAACTGAGGGGCAGCGCATGGATTACGATGACGAGTCTAGTGAAGATGATGAGGCCAAGGAGGCCAGGATTATCAAACAGGTGCGCATTTCCTTTTGGCAACTATCACGCTGTTCTCATCTGATAGATAATTTTATAGATTTTGTATAGTTTAGCGCAGGCTTGTAAACTTTTATATGTTTAATTCTGCATGAAATATATTTATATGTAAATTACAAATTATTTTATAAAACATCCACGTTTAATGCGTTGCTGTAAATTGCTTGATTAATTAACTTAATATTCAGTTAACTAGTTATCCAGTGATTCTCGAAACAAAGATTAATTCTGCTTTAGACCATAGCCTTTGTAAGCCGTATAGGTGCACCTATGCGCCGACCATTAACATCTGCTCTTTCCTCTGTCACGCAGGGATTTTACACTGTGTCCGCTATAATAGTTCGACCAAATCCAGAAATGTTTTAAACGTTCTGTAAAGAAAAAATTGGGGTTGCAACCTAGAATCTAGTTGAGAATTGTCCATCTTTCCTATAATGCAGTCTGCGATGGAATACGCAGGTTGAGCATGGCTTCCTTGTGATGCCCCCCCCCCCACAGGGCATCGGATGATCTTCATCGCGCTGATATGTCAGAACATTGTTGAGTATAGGCTGTCCATCGTTCTCGCCGTAAACCTTTTGGTATGAGTAGCCTTCGAAAATATTTAATTTGATTTGATATTTCAAAAATAATTTATAGCGAAAACAACATTCCTGTATTTTCATTGGTTATTAGAAATGGGCAGGATAGCCTAAGCTGGAATTATCCATTTTTATTTCATAATACATAATTTCGTATGCTATGTGAATATAGACACAATCTAATGTTTATTATTAAACTTAATATAATAGTATTAAATTAAAAAATTAACCTTTTCAAACATTAAAAAATTTAGGGCTGGAGAGTGACCTTCAAAATGTTAGATTGCTACAGCTCTGGTACCAAATTGTCCCGAAAGAAAATTTTGTTTACTCGCTGCAAATTCTAAATTGTTAGTTTTTTTCTATTTTGATCAATTGGCAACATCATCGAATATTGTCACTCCTTGGTCCACGAATGGTTCATAAATGAATACCTCTAATATATAGTAGCTTGTCGATCCATGGCACTCTTTTTATAAGGGGGCCGATTTTGATCATTTCCAATTTTAACTGAACTGTAATTATCTGTAAAATTATTTATTTTTATGAAATCATTGTTTTAAGCAAGTTATAATGATTACAAATTTGCAACCGAAGGTGCGAAATTTTATATTTTGATAACTTTCAAATTTATGTCATTGAACCGTACATCTTGAACTGTTTATCACCTATATTTTTATAATTATTAATTTATAGTTTGCATTTATTCTGTATAGTGAGTTAGTCTTTTCAGACTGATGTCGCAGAGACCATTTTATGCTTCATAATTGTAAAACAAATGTTATCCTTGTTTTGCTCTTCATGCAGTAAGGAATTTAGTTTTATTTAATTAATGGAAGCTGCAGATTTTGTCTTATCTTTCCGATACGTAATATAACAAATCATACATAATATAAGTATAGTGTTGCTTTGCCATATGTACCATGAAAGCTGTTAAAGAATTTCATTCGAATGTTATATTTATGTTTATCTAAGAAATGACTTCCATCCTTTAGTTGATGGCTGAAAGTGCGATGGAAGATCGTCTAGAAGCAGCCTGTCCAGGCGCCACCAAAGTCTCAAAGAAGAAGAGGACCACAAAGGACGATGACTCAGACTCGGACAAGGACGATAATATGATATGGTGTTGTATTTGTAATGAGGATGCTGTTTTACGATGTTCCGGGTGTGACAATGACCTATATTGTCGACGCTGTTTCAAGTTAGTTAATATTTGTACATATTAATGTGAATTATTGTTTAAAGTAATTATAATGTACTGCATTGATTATATATATACATATATATGATATAAAAGTACATTAAGAGATATTTGCATTTTAAATATTAATAACGTTTTCGCTATTTTGAAAAGTTCGTCAACATGAATTTAACTTTGAAATATACGTATGCGGTAACTTTCATACCATCGCTTTAACATTTGTACAAGTATGTATAACGATATACTTGTCACATTTTTAAATACTAAACTACTTATAAGGTATTTTGTTGACAGATTTATCTTCTGCTTATGTGTTATGTATGAGCACAATAAATGTGTTTTTTCTGTTTGTCTCTATAGCTAGATTTTCGATATTAACCCAATTTGGTCTTTGACTTAATCGATAAATCCTACAATGAGCTCTACTTAAACATTGTACCTTATAGTCTACCTGTAGTCGCCAACAAAAGGATTGCGTTATGATTACTTAATGTCATCTTAAATGTGGTAACACGTAGTCCGTTATAAGTTCTTGAGAAGAAAGGGCACATTCTTCTTTCTTGATAAATATTGTCATTAAGTTAACATTGAACTTTTATAGATTGCCCCAATAAAGCGGAGATTGTCCCAAATAATTAAGAAAAGTTATCGTAATTGGCATATATTGGATTATGTGAAGCTCAAATTGATTTTATAAAGTAGACGTCCCAACTGACCGGACTTGGTTGCACTTCTAATTAACATTAATTAATACCTGAATACATAGTTAGTCCAATATCATTGTTGAATATTTAAAAGTCTAATACTGCATGCACTTGTTGCTTCAAAAATGTACATTTAACCAGCATAGACAAGATTGATAAATAGTTGTAAATAAAGGAAGAGTATTATTATTTACATTGTTAATCAATTTATTTAATATTTTTAGAGACACACCGCAAATGTATCAGTGCAATAATTTGAGACATATTTTCTTTTATTTCAGAGAGGGTCACGATCGGAAAGATTTAAAACATCACAAACAGACGCCCATTAAAAGATAAATGATTTTTAGTGTATTATATATTGATTAAAAACTATTTCATAATAATTCCAAGGTTTCGTATAATGCTAGGCATATTCTAAAATGAGTGTTATTTTACTTTTCTTTGTACACTAAATTGCGTAATACGTGGTTTTGTTATTAATAGAGAAATATTAATACATCGACTTATTCAGACATCTACGGTTCTATGTAATTTTATTACTCAAGTTTATATAAAGTTTAGTTATTCTAACCCAAATAAAATGTTTACCTAATTCGTATTTATAACCTTGAACATATTGTTAAGAACACTAATAATGTTTTATTAGAATTTTGGTTCCAACATTTATTGTGAAATCCTTTTGTGTTCTGACACTATTCTGATGCCAATGTTTTAAAGTAAAGTAACTATTAGTGCATCATTAATAAATTCTCTTCTTACATGTGCTCGGACGCCGGCAGTTCATCTTTAATACAATGGAACATTATTCGCGCGGTTATATCGTTCTTTGACAAACTGATGCAAAAACAGTTTATTTACTAACTCTACATTTTTGATTTTCTATTTTATACTTATCTATCCATTCTCACGGTTGCTATGAATATATCTTTATTATTAAAACTTAATTTGAGTTTTTCATTGCCTTATTACAAGAGATTGGATGGAATGAATAAATATAATTATTAATATGTGTCATTTAAAATGAATTACAAATTTGTCGACGACTTTGTCCAAAGTATAGATATACCAAGTTGAAGATGGGATTCCTTTTCAATAAAAACTTATAAAAAAAATTAAATTTAATAAACCATTTTCGTGAATCGATAACTATACATTTTAGGAAAATAACAAGTCATCATACAACCTTGATTTTGGTAGACAATTCAAATTTTCTTTTTAAAAGTGTATTTATTATTAATTAAAAACAAAAAATACATTTAATATTCATAACAAGAGTTCATGGAACGATCAACCAATATTACAATATAATAAAAAATATACGTATGTTAATCGTGAAAGTGATTTTCAGAGAAGTACTCTATTCTATATAAACGTTTTGTTGATTTTTTCTAATAGTAAATGTGATATGAGACAGCTAGTCAAATATTGTAGTAGTATAGGTGCCTAACATTTCCTATATGTGATGAAGTTTACTATATTATTAGGGTGCGGGTGTAGTCAAGTAGGTCCAACTTGGATTGTAAAAACTGAATATGCATGTCATCCAAAAGTGTTTCTTAGTGTGTCTGTCTCCCGCTTAGAAGCCAAAATCTTCGTCGTCATCATAGTTAAAGGTATCGTAGTTCCCGAAGTCGGAAAGCCAGCTTTGACCACCCTAGACAACAAAAAGAAGAGTTCATAAATGAAGACACAGACAACGCTTGAAGGAATAAAATCTACCGCAAAACATAAAAGAATAACTATACTTGTAGATTGGTTCATAAATTAATGGGCCAAGTGTTCGTCTTTACATTTTATTCTTATCTTACAGAGATAATTTCCGTTTTTATTTAATCGTAATATGGAATACTTATTTTAAATTCTAAAAAGTGATGTCCAAACTACAGACTGGGTTAATTAGCAGAATAGATGCTACTTCGACACAAGGATACAATATATAAAATAAGAGAACGACGACTAAAAGTAATTGAAAATGATGCTCAGTTGTTTATGACTACAAAAAGCCTATTATTTCAGGCTTCTAATTTCCTAATAAAGAACCGTCAAATAGATATTCCAATTATTATTACGGCATCTCAAGATAGCTATCTCCAGAAAATGTCAAATATTACTTCATTTGTTCTCAATATTATAATTGTAAATTGAATTTTCGATACTAAAACTAGTAAAGTTATTTTTAATTCAATTATTAATGAAAAGAACTGCCAAAGGACCATGCATAAAGTAATGTCAGAAATAGTAATTGAGTTTATCATGAGAAAATCTAATTCTAGACTATTTAATAAAAACATTTAATTTGATGTATACTTGTTTGTCTAACTCGAACATTAACAAATAAATGTTAAGAACGGACATTACCCTCAATAGCACTTATGATAAGACGTAATAAAATAGTCTACAATTGGGATCAGGCTATCGAGAACGGCTTGTCTCATAATGGCCGGTATATCTAGAGTAGTTGTGAAAATGAGATCTTGTATGTAGTGTACCTGGGAATCACGGGGAAGGAGTGAGAGCGCCATCTGCTGGCTTCTGGCCGCACGTAGGACCTCTGCTTCCTGGTCCAACCCGAACAACTCCCTCTCTGCAGCAGTAACACTCGCTCCGGCTATCTCGTCCTGCAGATCATCCTCGCCCTCCGTGTCTGAGGTCTCTCGACGACCACCAAAGAGAGGGGACACAGCCCCTCCTGTCGATCCCTCTCTCTCCCCTCCGATATCGGTGTTCGTGGGTGTATCGGCAGTTCTGGAGCCGCGCCGACCTACTCCTCGAAGCCACAGCAGGCGCTCCAGGTCCAGCGCCGACTCGCTGCTCTCCAGGCCTGCTGTTGCCGAGAAGTCGTCTACCTCTGTTGTGTGCCCTGATAGCAGAGATTAGGAATAAGAGTAGAGTCATGCAGCTTATTTAGGCTGTAAGCAACAAACAACAAGTTGTGGATTTCGATTTAGTGAATTTACATCCTAAAAGCTGTAACTAGTTCAATAAGTTTGGCTGTTAAGAAGTACATTTGAAAAATATAATAATATAATATACTAATTTACAAATACTTTTTGTCGCTAATATAAAATAATTACACAATAAACTAACTCTTCTGGATATCTACTTATCACTAATGTCAAAGAGAGCTACTTTAACATTGATTTGGTTTCCACAACAAAGTGAACATTTTTTAAAGCAACCCATGTTATAAGTAGTTTCATGCAACAAGCTAGATCAGATAAATATAATAATAATAATATAGAATGTAATTTGATTGAAGCATAGCTAAATCAGAAACGTAATTAATGTTCTACTCAGCAAATAAAGAATCTGAAGCTATTTTCAAGTTCAAACTAATTAATTAAAAGAAATAACAAACAGAGACCTTATAGCGACTCATGCAGTTTCTATCTAAGGATATGTATGATTTGGGATGTCAATCATAGTGAATGACTATTAGTATTAGTTAGTTAATACCGCCTTAAATCCCTTTGATTGACTGTGACAATAGTGCTTTGTTCCTCGCAATAACCAAAATATTAAATTTAGGTTCAATTTTTAACTACCGAATTTAATTATGATTAATATTTACAAAGAACTAGATATAAAATGAGACTCAGTTCGAAATATTTCCTTAATACACCCATTAATCAATTCTAATTTTCATTCCTTTTACAAGCGCAGGCGGTAATCATTTTTGCGCAAATTACTTTCTTCAACTATAGGAAAGTTATTCTTATTATTATCAAATACTATTGTATCGTGAGAAAACAAAACAACCTCCTCGCTTCAGTAAGACATTCTAATTTGTGTACGTGATACCAACACATTATGTTATACAGTACGAGTCAGCTACACACTACAGTTTACTACTCTGAACATAATTCACAATATTATGAACAGATAACTAACTAACTACATAGAAATATAACAAACATAACAATTAGTACATTATAAATAACAGAGCTAAACTAAAATTATATGACATAATAATAATA
>JAYRBW010008486.1:0-13465 GCA_036023295.1 Invenusta paracnida
TCGATTGTCTCTTTAACATACACAGCCTACTATGTAGATTACTCTGACCAATCACATTCTAGCTTTAGTGACACCACAGATGTAGAGAACGGAAATGTTTTTCATTTCAGTGCCTCATCCCTCGTCTACTATATAGATATCCAATGAAGTATTAAGAGGATTAAATGTGGAAGGCGTAAACCATCCTAACTAAGTTAGGAGCTTCTCAAGACTGGGAGTTCCTAGCTCTTAGAAGTGTTTCGCAATGGTTGGAGAAGCTCCTCGAGTTGTGAGGACGGTTGTGTTAGGACGGTTTTCCTATTTTACCCTTAGTTTCCTGATAAATTACATCAAAATATTAAAAAATATACAAATTCTTCAAATATTTTGAAATAATTGATAATTTTGGTATATATAATGTTAATCAAACTTTTAACATCTTTATTACAAAACTGCGCGGGGTTTCCGTAATTAATTAATTTATATGTATGTTCATTCAATCAATTGTGGCAACACCGCGATCAAGCACGATTTATAGAAACAAACTGAATTTTATTCACCTAAATGTAACTGTATTATTGCAATCATAGTGTAAAAAAAGTAACAGAGTTCAAATCCCTGGTTCAAATATTATTCCTTGAGCTTAACTTACTTTCATTGCTATAGCTCCAATAGGCAAATATTTGTTCTGAATACAAAATCTTGCATATGCATTATTATGTCTTATATAATCAAATTAAATTGATTATAACCAGATGTTCTTAACTTATTAATAATGTTATTCTTAGAAAGATAATAATTATTTAATAATAATCGTAACTACCTACGGTATAACATATTCAAATCTCATCATAGATACCATAGTCAAATCATATCATAGATATTAGATATTATATACAAAAATTACATAATTATTATAACCATAAACATCTGAATCATTAAGTTCATATGATAACATCTCCCTCATTAGGATAATCCTTATTGAGAAGGCGGAATGCCTATATCTATTCTTGGACTTGATCGATTGTTGATTGTAGTTTTGGATTCATTATCGAATTCAGTTTCTTGGATAATTTCCTGATGTTCTTCACTTTTTATCTCCATCTGATCATCCTCGTCATCTATTCCCATTGATTATACTCTCTGGATTTGGTAAAATTGTAGGCCACGCTGATTTCCCATTTCCTACTTGAATTATTTAAGCCTTATTTTGTCCTTCCGGAACTAAAAAAGTTCTTTTATAGCTTTTTCCGTGGGCGTTGATGAATAAGCTATTTGTTCATTAATGTTGAAGGTATTTGTCAATGGTGCTCTGATTTGTCTTCCCATCAAAACTGAAGGGTTTTCTTTCCTATTTCCAAACGGAATGGTTCTGTTGCTGAGTAATAACCTGGCTAAGTAAGCATCGAATATTCTAGTGTGATAACTGAGAAGCTTTGATTCCATCCTTGACTGTTCATCCCATTATCTCCGCTAGGCCATTGGAAGTTGGATGATATGGTGGCGTTCTCATTGGTGAGAATCAAATCTTTATCAGCCACATTCCGTGGGTCCCTTATCTGTGAACTCAGCCACATTGTCGCTAACTATGTAATGCGATACTGCGGTATTCCATGACGTGCAAATATCCCTCTCAAAACATTTTGTATTGTTTATGTATTTCGGTAATTGACCCTAATGACTTCAGAATAACCTGAATAAGCATCTACTATTATTAATAGTAAGCCAATAGTTGTAATGAATGCATGATCCATGTAAACTCTGTACCAAGCTTCTGTTTTTACGATCATTTGTGTTTCGTGTTTTTGATTCTTATTCTGTTTTGTTGACACTAGCAATTTATGACTTCCCTTTCAACATCGTTATACAATTCCCGGCCACCATGTTTCTAATTTTAGTTGATTGATGGTCGATTTTGCTCCCCAGTGTATGTCATCGTGCATCCCTTTATAAATTTATGTCGTTATAGTTCGAGTGACGGTATAATGGAATCTCCATTGAAGGTCACGCCTTCTTCAATTGTCAATTGCAGACGAATTATCTTGAATGGTCTCTAAATTTTTTAATAAATTAAAGTTTAGAAACTTCGGTTGTAGTTTAAAAATATGCGTTCTAACATGTTCCATTGAAAAAATTGTTAATATATATTTTTTTATCAAAAAAATATAAATATGCAATTTATTATTAAATAATATTTGATTTTTTTATATTCTTCAGGAAAACTTAATTTTGTTCTACTTTGTGTGAATTATTACCGAGGAGTACGTAATTGTTTAATACTAACGTAGTTCTCGATTATTACATGGAATTTATCAGTATCCGATTCCGAGTTCCGTCGATTTTAAGAGTGGTGTGCATTTTTTATATAAAAGTATGTTATTCGTTCATCAAAGGGTGCATTTTAGAGTATGGTGCTGTACCCAATACTAATTATTATATTTAGCACTAAAACTTTTAAAACTCTATATTGAGAAATGTCACAGAAAAATGCATACATTTCAATGTGTTCATTTAAGAATCACAGCAAAATTTGGAGGACCTCATTTTTACTTTCATTCAAAATGTTTTGAATGAATAGCCATAACCTGTTTAAGAACACAAAATATACATAAAAATGTCATAGTTTATCAAATTTCTGAATTGCAGAGATTTCATGAAACTGTTGCACGACTAATTGCAAAAAAGTTTCCTACATAGAAGCGAATTTTTCTTTAATTACTAAAAAATATCGGACGCTCTCATATGATACTGCGAGCTAAGCTTTTTGAAACTTCATTTTCGGAAAAGTCACAATTTTAGAGGTAATATTCACCCCCCCCCCCCCCCAGTGTGAATATAGACAAAAAAATGTAATTTAGAATAACTCCATTCTATATAATTAGTGTCCCTTTTTATTTTTTCACAATGCTGCCATATTCTTCTAGTTTTTGAAAATAGTTTCATACTGATAAATGGATGCGGTCACTTTATACTACGCATAATATCGAATGTCTGTAATAACGACGGAACAATCAAAAGTCATGTTTCAAATATTATTCATAGAAAATGTTCGAACATGAAATAATTTTTCATCAAAAGAGGTGTTTATTCTTTCAAAATAATTATAACAAACGTTTATGGATATAAATAATATAATATATAATTCTAAATATAGTATCTAAATTTGAAATAGCGGGTGGTAAAATATACCAATATAAATTACCACACATCGGTGGCATAATTAGATGTTAAATAATTATATGATATGTGTGTATGTATATACTCCTATATAATTAAGCTTATACAACATATGAAAATATATGGATTGAAATATATTAATAAATACTGTTAAAAATTGATCACAGTATAAAACAATATAGCGGTAAGAAAATAGTCTTTTCTTGGGATACAAATTCCAGAAGAGAAATTGATAATATGTCTTGACTACTGAGCGATTATATGCCTACATAGTACTAAAAAAATAACAACAATCACGTGTACTTATACATATATGAGCTTTTTGTGTAATTTTCTTGAATATTAACTAGTAAATAGTGTTATCGGATTAGAAAATGTAAATATAGCAAAAGAGATGTTTAACAAAAGTTGTGGTTAAACAATAGCACGTTGTACAGCAGCCGAAGCCACGGTAACTGGAATATAATATGGAGTAACTTTTACGGTATCTGGAAGACCATTTCCAATTTTGCTCTTAACCGTAATCCTAGAGACAGGTTTGGAAACGGTCAATACTTTCGAGGGTTTAGATGTAGTAGTAGCTGACTCCTCTGACTTATTGGCTTCCGAAATCTGTTCATTATCAAGGTAAGATGTGTTATTAGTGGAGAGAGTTTGGCTGGTTACGGGATCAGTCTGTGTTTCAATGGGATCGATTTGACTATTAACTACAGAGTCAACTTGATTGCTAACTGGGTCTTTCTGGTTATTGTCAAGGTCAGATTGCTGATTGCTAAGGACAGGTTCGGTCCGATTTTCAAGTAGGTCGTTGTAAATCTGTCCAGGAGTGTTCACCTGCTTTAGACATTCCCTGAGCGCTTTCCGTGCTCCGGGGGTGTTCTGAAAATGTTAATAACATCTGCGTTTATTAATTAATCTGTAACGGAAATATTCATTACACAATAGAGTTTATTAATCTTTAGATTTCTATAAATTAATATTTGTGTCTCTGAATTTTTTTAAACAGACAATTTGTTCATATTTCAGAAATATTATACATAATTTTAATGTGCACCTATTATTTTTTAGGTCCAAAACAAATAATTACATAATATATTATATAAGTGAAATAAAGTTTGAATAATAAGAAATAGATTATAGATTATAAAAATCCAGTTACTTTACAATTAAATGGAATAACTGTGTAACATTAGTATAGCATGGTAGGTGTTCTTCTGGAATATTGCTCAACACCTCTCCCTCTACCGCCTCACCTCTCTTTTTGTCAACTCACACCCCAACTATTTCCCCTTCACCCCCCCCCCACACGCACCCACGTAGTTCAATGTATGTAAGAAAATCAACATCTTTACTTATATTACCATTGAATGATCTATTAACACGACCTCAATCAATGATAAGACAGGAACAAGTTTTAAGAAACCACGAAATGAAAATAAATTGAGCGGACATTTCAAATGTTTTATTTAAATATGCGTGAAATTCAAAATTTCACTGAATTTAAAAGTTTGCATTGACAGCTCTCCTCTTCATATACAGGAGCTTCATTAAGCTCATGAAGTACAAATTCGAACGCGTACTTTTGTTGCTGGTCTGTCTCCTAGCAACGTAAACAAATTGCGCATGTAAATCAACACGTGCAAATTTCTTAAAAGTTTCAAATGTTTTTTAAGAAAAATTGTAATTAAAAACAACATTTTTATGTTTGAAAATTACGCGGGAATTTAATAGTTTTTACTCAAAACATCAAAGACAAATCATAACCACTCAACAGTCATACATGTCGACAAATATACTCGTTATCTTCCATTTTAGCCTTGTAAAATTAGAACTTTGGTGTTTTATATGAATATCTTAGTTGTAATTTGCGTTCGAACACGTTAGGGCGCTAAAATTAAGTGGAATTATAAACTCATATGAGCCAGAGTTGCTGACGACTGAAGGACATTGGTGTTTGATAGGCTCGTTGATGTAGAGTAATCTCAAGTATGGCTTACAACATAAAGTATCGATTCACTGCGGCAAACATCTTGCTTCGCTCTTAAAACCTCTTCGGGACCGCCCTACCTGTACTTAACATTGTACAACGTGTGTTGTCTACAAAGAATAGTGTATGCTCTCTAAAAGTAAATCTATGAAATCAAATGTTATATTTGCCACGAAATTTACATAGAGGAATCTACTTAGATACATTAACCCTCGCACTAGTCTCGTATCGCTGTATTTCTGCTCCAACCCCAGTGAAAACCCGACATCCTCTTTCACCTGCAAGTGCTTCATTCGGGTCTTACTAATGTCAATTAGAAACGTATAATAGAAGCCCTGTATAATCAATCCGCCAGCTCCACTCTTATGAATGGACGCTGTGGTTTACTATTACCTAATATGTATTCTTTGGGACTGACATATAAACCATTACTTACTACACTGACTGTATATTGCTTCACCTGTTTCATCTAATCGCATGTGCATTCAGTAGGCAAGTATTTTAATACTGTGTAAAGGCCTATGCACACTGAACGCAGCGCGTAAAAATTTACAAATGCATTAAATCTTATGGGGCAATATACACCAAAAGCAGCGCGACGCGGCGGTCGAAAATCAATGATGAAAATTCTCAACTTTACGCGCGTCAAAAATCAATATTAAGTGGCTCAGTAACTCAGTATACTGTCCTCCTTCTTTTCTGTTTATATGTAGATTTTCTGCAGAGAGTGTATCGATTTTTGCTGCACTGTGACGCGTTAGGTGTAGATTCCATTTTTGACGCGTTGCGCTGCGTTTAGTGTGCATAGGCCTTAATACTGTAATTCTGTGAATACCACTGCTCCTATTGTTCATATCGATTGAATTTGTAAACCAATAATCGTTATATCATGTACTGTGACGTCTGCTTCCTTTTTATATGGTTGCTCTTGATAAAGGTGCTTAGCATCGAAACTTTGAGCTCGTCATAATAAATTGTATCTGAGAAAAACTTTTTACCAATATTTTTTTACAATGATTCGTCCAAATTCGTGGCCATCCCCCCCTCTACCTGTCACCATAAATATTCATTATGAATTTTTTAAAGTTTCTGTTCTTACCATGAAGAAACGGTGCCCACAAGCAGCACCATAGCCGAAAATAAATTATAAATTAAATTTATTCCTAAAAATAAAGGTTTTTCATAATTTGCAGGATGTTTCACTACTACTTCTACAAACCTTTACAGAAATCCATAATCACTGTCCATTCACAGTCATTATGGATAACCTGGCGTCTATAAAAGTAGCACAAAGCCATAACAAAAATTTCACAGCAAATGTTTCGTTAATCTTCTTATGATGTTTGAACAATAGATATCTTTAGTAAAAACACAGATAATTGATAATGAGACGTATGACTTATACGAACCAATATTGATGCAAATATATGCCTGTCCAATCATGTGCTCCTATAAAACTAATTGCATGAGACAGTTAACAAAATATCTAAAAGGAAGGTGGGCGACAACGAAAAGAAATGGATGGACGAGGACAAATATACATCTGACAAAGAGAATTAATAAATAATGGTTTAAACATGTAAATCAAAATTATATTTATGTATGTGGTTACTTTAAAATGACCGGTAATCACGAAGTAACATTAGTATTTTTTCGGAATGCATATCAGACAGTGGACTAATCGTTGTAGTTATCTTTGACTTTTAAATTAAAAAGTACTTACATGACAAAAGAACAATGTAACAACAAATTTCCCTTACTACCTACAGTAACATTGTCGATTTGTTTTACTAATCTTCATAATAGTTTGAAGAATGAAGGTCATCACCGAAAGTATAGACAATCAAACATTTTACCTGTGATCGATATTTATACAAATAAGACAATAATTGGGGAGCGCGATTTCCGGTAATTATGCAAATATATCACGAATGAACAATCACGTGTTGCTATATAGCTGTCACATTTCTATTATGCATGGTTATGTGCTACTTTCTATGTCTGGATTTGAAGTGTCCGAAAATACTGTCAAAAGACTTGAATAAAGCTTCTCAGCTTTTTAAAGAAATGTTTGTAAATATAGTAGTAAGACACTGTTGCAAATACATTTTTCAGTGGATATTTTTTTATTATTAATTTTTCCACACAAATATTTTGATTAAATGAATTAATTTTCTAAAATCTTTAAAATTCATTCTTTAATTTTCTAAAGCATTTTTAAATTGCAGCGTAGTTTTTTGTGAACAACGTGCCACGTGTTTAATTTATGTTAGCCAATTTTTGCGTTCCCAAAAAACTGGTAGCAATTGTCTGTTCACGCATTTGTGCATCGTAAGATAAATTTAGCTCCAGTAGAGGATAGAAGGGGTGTGGGTAGTCTTGATGCAAAGTTTAAAATTCCGCATAATTACCAGTATAGTTTTTATATTTAAAATTTCCGCGCATTTGTTTGCATTTTTGCGCTTTTTATTCCTGTGATGCTTTTAAATTTGTTCCTGTCGCATCATTGACTGAGGTCATATCAATAAATTATGCAATCATTATTCAAGTTAAATATTTATTTTCTGAATGACGTGCATTTTTGTAGATGGGTTGAGGTTGATGAGCAAGATCCAGAAGTACACCTTTAATTCTACTAACACTTATTTTTCTAACGTTTTATGCGATGGTTGAATATATAATTTCATATTAGCTCATTATTAAATAAAATTATATTAATAGAATTTTGCAATGTTAAATATTTAGTTCAGTTTTAAAATCATGAACTGTGATTTTATAAAAAAAGAACTATTTCAAAGGATAATTACATTAGTTTAACTAATGTATTAAAAGAAGTATTAATTAATTAATTAAAAGAAGGAGAGCTTAACAATACTGAAGTCATTGCCGCCGTTAGATATTTATATATATCGATATTACTTGTAGATTTATAACATTTAAATATCATTCATGTTGTGATTTGGTAGAAATAGAGATGTGATATACTTTACGATAGGCAATATGTCTGCTATCGGCCTTATCATATTCTAGAACATTGACAAA
Source organism: Invenusta paracnida (assembly GCA_036023295.1). Taxonomy (NCBI): domain Eukaryota; kingdom Metazoa; phylum Platyhelminthes; order Proseriata; family Coelogynoporidae; genus Invenusta; species Invenusta paracnida. Next base: position 8,186 of record JAYRBW010008486.1, read on the forward strand.
ATATGATACGCAATAAAATGGGGTACTTGTATCAACTAGGTGTCTATCGTTAGTAGAAGATGTTATACTACTGGCGCTGCCATTGGCTGACTGATAACAAATAGGAATGTGTGATGCGATGGACAACAATGACGCGTCACCTGAAGATAAGCTGTATAGGAGGCCTTTAGTGAAGCACGGGCCGTTTCGCTTGGTACCTCGTCCAATCGGTGCAAATTAAGGTGGTAAAAGTCGAGTTTTGTCTGTCGATAATCCTCAGCCACTTTCCACTCTGCCGATGAGCTCTGTTGGTCCTGAAGACGCCGTCTGGTTTCAGAAGATTGTTAGGGAAGGAGTCAGGGGCCGGGGCAAGCAAGCGGCAAATATAATATTATAAGCGGGTTTAGTGAAGCAAGGATAAGTAGGAGTGTAGAGCAAGTAGGGTGCTAGTAATCGCTTTTATTTTAAACGTTTTCTTTACAATTTATATTGATTACTCCAAGTTCACAACTATCAAATATTAATGACTGCGTAGGATAAAATGTCCCTTCTTTCATTAATATAGTGGACGACAACTAGATACTTTGCCAAAAATAAATTTAATGATAATAATCACAATTAACATACTTTGGCAAGAGAAATTCATAAAAAAATCTCGAAGTTTGAACAAATCTCTCACGTACACCTATGTATATGGGAATACGCATGAAACTGTTGCAGGAAGTATCAAACGCAACACTGTAGCAGGTGTAGACGCGATGATATAACAAATATTTGCTTTAATTACTATGAAACGATCCCCATATACTTTTATATATCCTGCTTTAAATGATAGATTTTCACGCAGAATAGTTGAGTAAATTAAATGTATTTTTCCTAAGTATCTGATATTCACATTTACGTAAAATTAGGCCTAATAACCTCAACGTTTATTACGTATATATCTGGTAGCATCCTGGCGTTCTTGTTCTTGGCACATGATGTAGGTACATATACGTATCCTGCTATACAGGCTTCGCTATATCATATATTTCCTAATCCCACAATCATTGAATTACATCTTTGTAAAAGTAACATTTTAAACTATAAAATACATACATTCATTCAAATAAATTTCGAAATATATATGCAGTTAATGAACAATTGCCTCTTCTAAATTAATCATCATAGAAAAGCTTAAATATTAAACATATAGGTACGTTATATTTTTGCTTCATATTATTTAGAATTTTAAAAAGTGTTATGCTTTTATTTACATATATAATATCTCATCTAAATTAAAAATGTTAGAAATATTAAACTATACATTTTTGGAAAATTGTTTATTTATTTATTTTAGCCAAACAGTTATTAGAAAATGGTGCATACATACCATGCATGTACATGACATGTATAAGACTATGAAAGCACACATACCATGCATGTACATGACATGTATAAGACTATGAAAGCACATCAGGTTATGCCTTTTCAGTATTCATTTTAATGTATTTAGTGCATATTTTTTTATGTATATTTGGACGAAATGTATTTTTTAATTAAAATTATTAAAATTTGAATTATACAAGTTGCAATATTTTATTTTTTCATCAAAATATAATTATACATTTATTAAAATGTTGACAACTAAAATATATAATTTAGAATTAAAAAGAAATGTTACCTATATTCACAGATTATTCATATATTACATATCCTTGAATAATATATAGCCAAAAGAGGCTTTGATAAACTTCAGCATTTAACAGTTAAATAATTATACATAATTAAATAGCAAGCAATGTTAATTGAAACTCTAAACTCAGTTTTGATTAATACTATTAACTAATAATATATACGAATCTCTTTTTTCAATTTGGTGTAATTTAAAACTTATTAAATTTAAATTAAAATCTTAAAAATAATCAATTTTCACCGACATTTTTTATATATATGTCTATTATATATATTATATTTAATAAAAGCAACATGCAGAATTAGTTGAATACAATCGAATAGCTTATTCCTGTTACTTTTTAATTGTCAAGTTAAATAATAAGGTAACATTAGGACACTACTAAAACCATACTAACCTGAGTAGGTTGAACGCTCTGTATTTATTTGGTGAAACTGGTCTGCAATGTTTTATATAGTCGGTATAGTTCATTGGATTCATAAGACTCTTATGCAAATAATTTAGTATTAGTCCAAGTCATTTAACCATATACTGTGGTCAGATAGAGTGTAGGTTTGATTACAGTAATATATCCCAGATAACATACTAAACGTCTAAAGCTGTCAAAATATGGGGCAACATAAAATTATGATATTTCTGATTTCCATATTAAAGAATAATATTGAACTTATTTTTTTTTTTTTCACTTTTTTTTTTTTTCATAAAAGTCAATATTTTTAGAAGAAAAAAGTTTATTTTATATTTAGATAACATATTTTTTATTAATTCGTTCCTCTAAGTGTTTTCTAACATTTTATGTAGAAACTAGCCTCATAAATTCTATAATTGAAATTCTAGACACGTTACAATACTGATAATTAGCCCCTTTTAGCCATAAAATGCATATAAGAACAGATATGCTAAAGTATCTAGAGTTTGAATTATCACATTTCTGGGGCTAATTTTTATTTTAAATGTCAAAAAACGCTTGGAGGGACGAATTGATATGAAATATGCTCTCTAAAAGTAAAAATATAAACTGTATTTTTTTAAATATGGATTATTATGAAAATTGGACCAAAATCAGAAAATCTTTCATATTCTTTAAGATGTGAAATCAGAAATATCATCATTTTTATGTTGCCCCATATTTTGAGATCTTTAGACTTTTAGTATCTTATAGGTAATCAAAACTAAAGAGATTATTAGTGTTGCAGTTTTCTTCTCGTGAAATTCTAAATGGCGTGGACTAAATGTACTCGTTTAGTAGTCTCATAATACGAAATATGAAGAAAACATAAACTAATGTGCTAAACATATTCATGCATTTAAAAGTATTATTTCAAACGTTTAAATGTATTTTCTTTCTTTTTTCTTATACGAGACATGTGTATACAGATATACGGTAATTAAACTACACTGCTAAATTCACAGAAATAACTCTGTCACTAAAGCATCACAATGACGTTACATGATTTTAAAATTGTCTACCTTACAACTAATATAAATAAATTGTTAGTTGTTAAAAAGTGGTTTTTGCAAAGAAATTTTAGGGCGTGGTCGCATGAACACTGCTTTATGTATTAGTGAATATATCGGTAACAGTTGTAAACAATAATTTTCAGGTTTTCAATTTAGTCAATTTTTTAGAATATAATCAGATTTGTTCCATTACAAAATATATTCAATTATTTCTTACTGACAAATGTTCAAGTATGTACCTAATATAATGTAGTTTAAGCTGAACAATCTTTAGAAATTTTAGCTAAAAAGCAAGGAAAAATATTTTATAAAATAGGAAGATAATTTTACATTAATATTGATTACAAATAGATGACCATACAAATGTCGAGATATAAATAAAAATGTGATTATGTACTGCCTATATTTCTATTTTTTGGAAAGTAAATAATCTCTTTCTTAAAATGAAATATAGGCATTATTTCTATAGTTTAGCACTGAGATTCAACAAAATTTATTCAATTTGATTATAGAGTAACACACAATGACTAAAGATGTATTATGTACCTCAGCTTGGGGACATCCCGATAGTTCATCTGTCGATGTAGTGAGCTACCACCCGCGTTGGCAGCACTGCGCTGGAGCTCAGGCGTTGTTGACGATGCCTGCGGGAACATTCGTGGCGTCATTCGCTTGTAGACACGACGTGGTGAGGCGGATCTTCGGCTGACATGAAATGAATGGGAAGGAAAGGAACGACATAGAGAATGCCAAAGAGCAGCTATAAGAAGATTATAATAAGCTATAGATGAGTTGATAGAACACATAGCAAAAAGCTTGAGGGTAGAGGGCTGCTCACCCAAATGCCCTCTTGTAGGGAACGGATTGAGGACGCTTACGGCTTTCGCTTCGCGCCATTGGGGGCAGAATCTGCGCGTCCATCCTGTATGAGTCCCATGGGTCTAGCAGCCCCGTGGCGGTGGAGCGGCTGATGTGGGCTCTTTGACGGCGAATCTGTGGGGGGTCGATCTGTAGTCAAATTGTGCACGGGGGTAGGGGAGATAAAAGTTAGCAAGCAAGGCAAGCAGCGTACGGAAACCCTTTTAGATGGTACTGGATTAAATGTGAACACAATTTATGATTATATGTACAAAATACATTTATAAACTGTTATATTTTTCCATATCTAAACTGTTATATATATTATAAACATCATGAAGCGAAGATCACTTATCAAATATGAGCAAAGGAAGTATTTATATGTTATTTGCTTCAATTTTATTACATTCAAAAATATAAACGATCGCCATCATTTAACAAATATTAATAATTAATAAAGATATATTTAAGAATATTGAGTATTTTATCATTTAAGAAAAGTTTTAAATATTATCACCGAATACTTCAATGCTAAGATACCTAATCAAAATTATGATGTGCAGAATGATTTTTTTATTAATAAGCAAGCAAAGGAGCAGCAAAATTTCTAAAAACTAAATTATAAACAAAATTGATTAAAACATATAATGCAAATTGTAAACTTATAAATCTACAAACACTTTTTCATAATCATTTATTTAGCTATATGAACAAATACCAAAACCAACTAATATGGATAATAGTCACTGTTTGTTTGTTTGAGTTAGAATATAATTAAACTATGGAAAATAGGTTTGTTTTATTCTTCTTCTTTCTTGTAGATTAATATATGGAACAATGAAACTACTTACTTCTTTCACAAGCATCTCAATGAGGCCGGTATTGGTATATGGGTCAAGGTCATTGTACACATAAGGGCAGTAGTTGCGACTGGAAAATGTTTAGGTCAAGATAGTAATTCAATTTTAGATAGTATGAACAATAAATGTTCGTTTTATATACAGGGTATCGAATGAACGAAAATCACAATATAAATTGAAATGTTTAATGACAATTATATATAAGAAGTATATTATTGTTTTATTCTTCGCCTATGCAATTGTTCTCAGTAGAATGTTAATTTTAATATTAAGGTATCTAGGATGACCGCAGTATATTTTTTTTTAAATTTATACCTCTAAAACGTTTTTTCCCCGGAGTATAAATAATCAAAATTACTCCTATAAAAACAATTTTATTGAAAGATAAGTCTAAAAGAAATATAGCTTGTGACCTGAAGGAGTCACAACTTTCATTCCTCCAGACGA
>JAYRBW010008497.1:0-13465 GCA_036023295.1 Invenusta paracnida
GGCTGACATAGACTTGACTTAAACAATACTTTTTCTTTTCAAATAAATTATTGTCATGAACATATTTCTATTTCTATTTATAATACATATCTTCAGAGAGACTCTGTGTGCATAGCATGGTGGTACCTATATGTATGATATATATTTTATTAATATAACTTGTGTACGATATATTTGTACTTATATAAATAAATAAATTAGTAGTAATTATAGTACAACTTCCTAGTTATGACTTATACCAGGTACAACTTGTCCAAGGTACAACTTGTCCCAGGTACAACTTTTCTCGGATTCTTTTGAAGTATTGATATATTCAGATATATTCTAACCATTTATTCCACCATTTTATAGACGCACCATTTTGTGAAGTACAGTTTTAATTTGTTGTATTTCAATTATAGACTTTATACATACCATGTATATAAATTGTACCATATAAATAATAAATTGTTTTCAGTAGTTTTCATAAATACATTTTCACTTTGACTGTCTTTACAATTACAACATCTGTTGCTAGCATAATATTAATGTAAATTGTTGAGTTTAATAGATGTCAAATGACTATATATTTTTGCTTAAACAATTCTGAAGTCAGAGGTGAAATGCTAATAGCAATGAAATGCTGTTTCAACTTTCATTCAAAACATGTAAAAATATAGAAATAAAAAGGGTAAAATAAATACATTTAAAATTAAGATAATCTAAAATAATGGCAAAAACTTTTGAAGAGTCTTGCCCTTTTGGCTTTGAAAATTTGGCTCTTTTTCATTTCCTGGGACCCTCGAAATAATTAACAATTAAACATATTTATTATTATTTATATTTAAACATAATGCAGTCTAATAATTGAGGAGATTCTTGATAATCATGGTGTGGTTGCACCTGATTTTAATAGTGTATATGGGTTACAGGGATATTTTTTTGTCATAATAATTGAGGAGATTCTTAATAATCATGGTATGGTCATGACTGCTAATGGCCACCAGCTTTTAATACCAGTGTATAAATTGGTGGCTCTGGTCCAGGGCAGCAATAGAGCCAAAAATTTAAATTTATTAAAAAGAACAGTTCAAAATTTTTATTGTTAAATTGTCAATTAAATTTGAACTAGCTTAAAGTTTAAATATTTTAAAACTAATTTTTTAAATCTGTAAATCATTAATAAGTTTAAATAAACCAAAAGTAAGACCTAGCATAAAAAGACCCAGTCCCCTAAATTTTAGAGACATCTGACTGAAACCCAACTGGTCCTAAGAATGCAGAAGAACAGTAGACTTATAGAGTCATAGCATTAGCAAGGCCCTTTTTACCAATAAAAAATATTACAATACAACAGCTAACTGATACTGACAGGAAATCATATCAGTCTGTATACCCATATTAAACCATACCCATGACCAATAACACAACATTTTGTCACCATGGCTTTTTGTCACCACAGTTTTTTGTCACCATGACTTTTCATCACCCAATTCTGTTAGATCAATTCTGACGAAATGAAATTAATAAGTGTGTGGATTATTAATATTAAAATGTGATTTATGATGGGTAACAATTATATGAATAATTTAAAATATAGTAACTGTTATGCGCAATAAATAATAAAACAAAAATGTATAATTTTGTTTTATTATTTATTATGCATAATAGTTCTAATATTTTAAATTGTTAGTTTCTTGTAAGTAACTATTCACATTTTTAATATGATTATATATTATTCTTCATTTCTAATATCAATATATATATGGTGGTGATGAAATGTCGCAGTGATGATATATAGTAGTGATGAAATGATGTCGTGACAAAATGTTGTGGTGACAAGATGTCATAATATCCCATGACCATGTAAAGCTATTGCTATAATAAGCTATAACCATGGGCATGGTCCATACTTTTATATAAGTCTTACAGTTGTATTAAATTTTTATACTGCAATCTAATATTTATATTATTAAATAACTTTTATAATATAACTTATAAATAAAAATTACAAATAAGTAAAATAAAAACCACTATTTTAATATTATTTGTTTTTAAATTTTATATTTAATAAACATTATTTTTTTATTATAAAATGATTATAAATTATAATATATATATACATTATTTAGTTTTCTATTGCTAAACATTTCATAAATTTACATCATCAGAGCTGAAATAAAAATAAATGAATAATGTATTTTATCACTTTTATATCAGCTCCAACAATGTAAACTTACAGAAATGTTTAGCAATAAAACGCTATTATATTAAGATGTGAATTTATATTATTTAATGATACAGTATTTAATTTATCAATATACTTTCTCTTAGTCATAGTTTATCAAAGATATCAACTAACCTGATACCACTGACAATCCTGATTCAGTGTCATATAATATTCTTTTATTGGTTGTTTTCACATCTAGCTGATTACTCATTTTAGATACAATTTCTTTTTATTATACTAATATACTCAATATTTTGTATATTGAGTATAGGTGCTTTGATTGGTTTAAATCAATTATTATATCATTCTATCTGGGTATGATCTGTTGATATATATAATGTGCTTTTTGTAGTTTTCCTTATTTTTACTTTTATGTTAAAAAAAGATAATAGTTAGCTACTGATATATATTCCAATAAATGATTTACTTTTTTTGACCTATTTTATATCTTTTGCTTTAACTTGCATTAATTTATTTAGAAAATTCAATAATTTTCTTTAGTACAACAGGATGACTTCATTAAAAGGAATTACTTTAAAAATAATATTTTATTATTATATAGGCCTAATCTATTTTCTTGACTTGAGTTTTATCTATATCATCATCATATATCATTTTTTTAAATAAAGAAATCAGAGAAAATAGTAAAAAAACAAGAAAAAGCAACATAATATATACATAATGTTTGTACAAAGAGCTTTATGCTATTTAGAGAGATCTTCAATAATTTCTGTTCAGTATGGTAAATTTGATTTGTGTGAGATCCATTCCATCCAAGTTATTTTTCAGTATCTTTAGGTAAGTAGTATAATTTTCCTGGCCATACCTGAGAGAACTTTCCAAAGTGTGAGTATACTGAAAGGGTGGGAGCTTTGGTACAGTGACTGATGATACAAAGTTATCTTTTGCAAATCACAGGGGAGATTTATTGAGCCTATTGTATAACTTTGTCAGATGTTCTGAGTAGTGAATATTTTTTTGCTTTTCAAAGTAGTCTGGTATAGCAGCCATCAATTTTTCAGGTTAAGTATTTTGTCATAGTCCAGGCTGCAACCATAGAGTAACTCATTTTTGATGGTTGCCTTAAAGATCCATATTTTGTTTTTGTAGGGCATGCAAATTTCCTAATTTTGCTCATTTTGTTAATGGCATTGAAGGATAGCTATGGCTTTGCACATATTGATCTCTTAGGCTTGGCTTTACCCAGCTGCCTAAATATTTGAAGTTGTTGACCTTGTTATCACCTTCTGTTACTTTCAAATTTGGATGGGTGTTGTCAAGAGGGCATATTTTTTCAGAGCTGTCAGGAGTTTTTGCATGTCTTGTATATACATTGTTAATGAGAGTGAGTAGAGCAATATCATCTGCAAAATCAAGGTCCAGCATGTGCTGTGCAGGGTGTCTACTTGACTATGCTTCTTTATTTTAAAACCTGTTGTGTTTCCTACTCTGTTTCTTCCATGTGTGTGATTAAATATAATCAACAATAATTACAAAAATACAAAATTCAAGGGTGTCACCTTATAATACACCAGCAGTGATATCATATACAGGGTGAGGCAAAAGTCATGCACCAAATATAATAATATTTATTAATATATTTTTTTTGTTGACATTATTATTGACATGTTCAGTTACAATACAATGATGAAATTAAATGTTATTACATGTTCAGTTATAAAACAATGTTCAAATTAAATGTTGAAACTGCGCACCATTAGCAACAATGCAATGTTTTGTTCTAGTTTTGTTCATATTTGGTGCGTGACTTTTGCCTCACCCTGTATATATATATATATATATTATGTATGGCTATATAATTAAATGTTTAATAAGTGTACTAATCATATCTTGTTTGTGGCAATATCATAAATCGTTGATTCATTTTTAGTGGTTCTTCACATCAGTGGTTCCAATACCCTTGCATGTAATAGGGAAATATATTTTTCTAGAAGCACAAACTGAAAGTTATGTTACAAATTATAGTCTTAAAAGATCATTGCTTTTTTACAAAACTCAGATTTCATATCAGATATGGATCCAATATTGTTATAAAGAAAACGACATATAACAATAATTGTACTTGATTATTTGACATTCTATCAAACTGTACAGTTGGATATTAGTCACAAATTAAATTTTTTCTACATTAAAGTTATTCTGAAAAAATAAATTATCAACTTTTCCATTATTAAAAATGAAGCAAAACTGGCAGTGATTGCTGAAAAGAATTGACTAAAAGTTACTATTTTCATGTAATTATAGGAAAATCCAGTAATTAATAATTTTTCTGTACCACTTTCTAGATAATCTTATATGACAACAGGTGAATTTTTTTCTGTTTTATTTATTAGTTATTCTGTTGGTAACTTTCAAATTAAATTATTCAATAAACAAATTTTATTCACTGCACAATGTGTAAACAATCTGGTTATCACGTAAATGAAATTTAAATAGATGACAAAATTGGCATATATATATTTAATTGTTTCACAAGTGTTCATTTAATTTGAACTGTACTATTCAAATAGTGAGATAAGTACATAACAGAAAGAAATGCTGAACATTGAAATGTTCTTTCCTTTTAAAGGACAATGATACAGTTCTTTTTTCGTCACCACACATAGTAGCTATTGGTTAAAGGTTATATCACTAGGTAATTGGTATTTTCTCTTATTTATAATAAGTGAATATAAATAGAATTTTAAAAATTATATATATTTATATGTATTAAATTTAAAATTAGTTGTTCCCATACATTACTTAGGTACTAAAGTACATATTTTCACAGAAAATTGACATCATTAGGGATATAATATGTTCATTTAATGTAAAAGTATGCTTTTACTAAGTTATTATGTATTACTATATAATAATTTGCTGTCAAATTTATATGTGCATGCATTTATTGATAATACTGTTGCACCAGTACATTTCAAAAAGCTACATACAAAATAAATTATTTCATAAAAAATCATGTATGGACATAAAAATTAATTGTTCACATTTTATTATAGTTAGTTAGTAGTTCATCATTTTAGTTTATTTAGTTATAACTATTATTGATTTATAGAATTTATGATTATTGTAAACATGTTACACATGTTTATATTGCTTATGTATTTAAAACAGCTTGAATATTTTCAAGACAGTTTCACATTTTCATCAATATTTTTTGTCTTTGTGTAATATGTACAATTTATTGAAAGAACCATTTGATGGTCAACACACCTCTCTAAGGCTCTACAATAAACATTATTTCATCAATTCCATTTATATTTATGATATATATATATATATATTAGTTCTTACTTTATATTGCAATAATAGTTTGTGTGTTTATTTATTACATTCAAATTGTTTTTTTTATTTCAGATTTTACTCATATTTTGATGTTTAGAATCAGTATAAAGCATTTGAAATATATGAGATGCAGGAATTTAAGACATCTGTGCAAATATACCAATAAAAACTACTATGAAATACTCGGAGTTTCCTCAAAGGCATCAAACAAGGAGATTCGACACGCTTTCTTGGACAAAGCAAAAGAAGTAAATAATGGAGTTTTCATATGATTCGTATAGTTCCGGAAAAGCCAGATAATGATAATTGATTTTATTTATAATTTGACATGCTCAGCAAATGGTCATGTAGTTTTTATAATTATAGGTAAATAGGTATTCTATCGAGTATGTAGGCTGATTATGGTGTTACATATAAAATAAAAAAAATCAATTAGCTTGTTTTCGTTTTAATTGCTTTGTTTCTTTTGTTTCACTTTGTATATATACTCTAAACGGATAATATTAAAAACAAAACGTTTCGCAATTTAAATTATTTAGTGAAACATGTTTTCTCTTCTTTGGGTGTGTTGCTCACCGACAATACAGTTTCACCCAGATGTGGCTTCGGGAAACAGTCATATAACCTTCACTCTAGTCAATGAGGCTTACAGTACGCTCTCAAAGCCGGGACTTCGCAGTGACTACGATTTTGGCCTTGGCCGGGGAGAAATTCGAACTCAGAAGAAGAGGAGCTCCTACCCTCCGTAAACTTTTCCTCTCTTAACTTCACTTAAAAGTAGGATAAATTATATGTTTAATCCAATAATTTTATATTGTATATTCTTTCTGGACCATTCAAGAATTTAAAATAACATGCCTATATTACTTAATAATTATGTAAGAAATTGCAATTCTATGGCTCTAAATTTCTTGAATTCCCTAATATTTTCTTTCGTAAATGATTATTGACAACCGGACATCTAAGTTTAGAGGTAGTGGAACGAAAGACTTACGGTTACCCTTCTTATTCATATTTTACTTTATACTCTGTACCTCTGTTATAAAAATGGACCTGGCCCTTCCCCCGTTCACTTTTTCATGAATCAGATACGGATATGGCCCTAGTGACCATTGGCACGATCCCTTTCACCATAATCAGGAATACTGGGAGCGTTATCGATCGTATGAACAGAATCGATGGGACAGTAGTTATAATGCCTATAGCAGTCATAGGCATACGTCATCAACACGACCACGTCCTTCAGCGGCAGATGTCGAGCAAAAACGTCGAATTGTCCGATATCTCATCTTCTGTATGATGGCCAGTATTCTGATTCACGGCTGCATTTTCTAGTGAGAGTCACTAGTCCAAATATTTTGTCATAAAGTAAAATGCGCATAGATACCACTTTTAACCTTGGTGTGTTCGTGTCATGGTTCGTACGGTCTTAAAAATATTGGAAAATATCAATAAGACTATTAAGTAGGATCTATGCGTACTAGTCTTTTTAAAACTTGAAATTTAGAAAATCTATGTAGTAATCTTGAATTTTATTTAAAGGAAAGAGAAAGAAACTTGATATATTGCTGCAACTTTATTTACGAATTGAATTATGTTTGTATTAAATATTACAATTCTTTCAAAACCCATATGAATGTGTAACGCATAATATATATTTTCTAGGCATCCCCAAGGATTGTGAGTGGTTATATGTTAACTTATAGTTTATATCAAAGAGTTTGTGCGTTCTTATTTTTCAATAGGTATATCGAAAGTAGCTCATTTTGTAATTTTTGTTTTACATAATATTCAATTAGACGATGCGGTAGTATCATTAAGCTAAAAACAAGAGCGTCAATAATTAGATTGAAAGATGCTAACAGCTCTAGTCATTAATGCTAAGGAGAATAGTCCTAACTTTGACGCTATTAAATCAGGCTAGAATGCGTTAAAAAGCTAATTTTTGTATCAGCGTAATCACCAAGCGCTAAGGAACAAAATGTACTTAATATGATATTTTAAAAAGAGTTTCTAGATGCTGTTTTGAAAGAGGTCAATTTCGATGAAAAAGTGTTTCTTCTTATTTTTATAGAAACATAAACTACTGCGTCGCTAAAATGAAAGCCAAGAACCGAGCTCCTCAAAAGAAAAACGTTGAAATGATATTGATGATATAAAGTACAGCCATTAAAGAAATTGATATAAAAAGGACTCCAAGATTTAAAAAAAAGACTTATTCAAAAGTAATCCTTGCCAATTTAGATAATATAGTTTTTAACCAAATTCCGCAAAAGCGACAACATATTTTCATACTTTAGTTTCCAAGCTTCTTCAGTCAGCATCAAATACCATTGACAAGTATCAATAATACTTGTATCACCCTATTATAGGCTATGTCTGCTTCAAAGAATGAATAATGATCAATGACAAGCAAAACAGTGGTGAAATCGTGAATATCAAATGCAGTTTCAGGCATTTTAGAAAGTGGTTTCTCATCATTTTTTATATAATGCTTACAATTCTTCTTATAACAGGCTGAAGCATCCAATACGGCACTGATTGTATGGGAGCCAGATCATGACGAGATTTTCCGATAACAATTACCTTTATCCACAATTCATTATATAGTTTTCAATATCTTTACAGATAGCAAAATTAATTTTGTTTTCGAATGTAGTTTAATGAGGTTATAATATTTTTACGAAAAACACGGATAACCGGATAAACTCTGATAAAACTTGATAAAAACGTGTGGAATTTTGTTTTATTATTTATATAGCAATTATTTAGAAATATTATAAAATAGCTTAAAATAAATGTTCGTACGATAGAAATACTCATAGTTTAGTTATGATACACAAAAAATGTACGCCATTTCATCGGATCAAAATAATTTATTATGACGTTGTATTATTACTGTTGCCGAAAACTGATCTTTTAATAATTTATGTAATAAAATGCCTTCAACTCACACTTTTATTGGAATTATTTTAAATAATTTTCGTAGCGTGATATTTCTACATGGATGTCTAATTAAGTTGCCTCTAAACTATATATTTTTTATATCTACATTGCAGCTACATCTACTATAAATCACAAAGGAAGTCTGTTACTAGTGGATTGAAAGCTGCTAATCGGATACACTATGGAAAGTGAGAAAAAAGCATATATTTATAATACATATTATGTTAAACTATAATGTTTATTTATAGGTATACATTCTTCTATTTCATCTGGAAATATTATGTTTTCGTACTGTGTGAAAAATCATAACACACACAAATGGAGAACTATACTGATCAAGTTAATGAGCCAATAAAAGTTGACTTCTATGTATTTATAAATGGATGATATTTCTACTCTTTATTGTGGTCTACTGTAGTATATAATTATAATCTTTAGGTTTAATTTCATATCAGAAAAAGTAGGTAATTTATACTTATAATTAAGACGCGTCCTGTTTTATAATCTTTATCTTAAAATATATACGTCATTAAGTATAAGTTATTTTAACTAGTTATTTATGTAGAGATAATTTTCTTTTTAAACACAGCAAAAAACTGTTACTTTTTTTACCAGAAACTTTAGAATAGCTATGTCTGCGACGGCCTTATTTTCCATTCATGATAATAAATTGATTTAGAATAATTATTTAATAAAACATAAATTATAATAATCTAGTTTAGATTATTATAGAATAACTCAGACAATTATATACTATTTAAAATATGATCCTAAAATATTCGTGACTGTCATTTAATGAAGTATAGCAACAGAACTCATCGGTACACTGATCGCTAAATCAAGGTGCCATATATCATATTTTGTATAGTCAAAAAAATGTTTTCTGGGTTTTATTTAAAACTATAATCGATTTTTACACTGGAATATAGTTATTATATTTATTTTATATATGAAATTAAAAATGGACTATATTTTAACCTAGTTAAATAATATAAGATGAAGTTTTGAATGTTAAACATAAACGTCCGTATAACGTTAGTTATAAAATATATGATTGTTTATATTTCTGCAAAACTAATGTAGGTAGGATTTTTTTCAGATAGAACCCAGGGGTGGTTGGATAAAATACACACTATTAAACAAATAAATTATTGTTTATACTAATATCTAAGGGAAATACGTGCTAGATATTAGTCAATACAGAAATTCATGAAATATTCAATAATATGTAATAAAGGAAATGAAAAAAAATATTCATATCGAACTGAACGTGAAAATACGTAGATGTACTAATATGTACAACAAGTATAGGTGTGGCCGTGGGTCACTCCCCACTATTGGCGGCCTACTTAACACACATGACCCCGGACATCCACGATCCACACTGTCTCAGATGTGACGACTAAGGAAACTACCAAACACCTTCTCCAATGCCCTGCAACCTAGATTATTCTATCTAGTGTTTTGGAAAATGAAAATATAGGCCTCTCTATCTTCCTCTACAAAGCTGGGCTGCTCAAGAGGCTTCCAGAGCTGTTTTGACAGCTGTTGTTCTACCATTTATGTAAATTATGAAGAAAATGCCGGCATGCATTACCTTATTTTTGTAAGTAATGCAGCTAATAAATGTTAGGATTGGGTTTTTGCGTTTAGTGAACTGCTTAAAACACAAAAGTCTCGGCTATTATAACTTTGCCAATAAATTCAGTTGCTTTCTAATTAAAATGTATTAAATTAATTTAGTGCTTTTCTTCTCTTCAGACAGAACATACGCCACGTTCAATTGCATCCCCTTGATGACGGCTCAAGGCAGAGTCCGTTTGAACCAACAATTTTCTCGGACGACTAGAGGACCACTTTCAGTTTTTACTTATGCACCATAAATACTGAAATTCTTAGGAAGTTTGGTTCTTAATTCTGATAGGATCATTAGCAAACTTTTATGACAGTTCACCCTCAGGTCTAAATTTATTTTCCTTTATTCAAAATACTTTTTGAAAACGGCAGTTGTTTCAAATATAATTGTTAAACTTATTAGCAGGTTCGACATGTATAGTTTTGGTCTACTATAAGATTTCATACATATTATAAAACAAGATGACGTGCGTTAGATGTATATTTATTTCAATTAAACTAAACCAATATTCAATCATTATTCATTATATATATATCTTCGTCCACATGCGCACCTTAGCTAAAAACTTCCAACTATTTGCAAGAATAAGCAGCTGTCCTTGTCTCGTTTATAAACCTCGCACACATAATACTATCAATTAGTATTTTATGAGATAGTTTTTAAAATTTATTTTCGATATGCATATAATGTCCATTTTCTTGGATGTGTGAAAACAGTTGGTAGGCCGTATATCCGTAATATGTGAGAATTGATTTCGCAAAATATTTTATATCAATTATGTTACTTGCGAAGGATAAAAATGTCCGCTAAAACATCGAAAACTATTTCTTTTTGTGGGAGAGTGTAATAAAAGATTTAGTAGGATACTTTTCAAAACATTTCTGATGAAATTTGAACATTAAATGTTGATTGATTTTCTTTCATTCAGTTGAGAACTAATGGAATGGAATAGCCTTCGATGTTTCTTTTGCTTCATTTTAGATTAATATTTTTTCGTAAACAAACAATGCTTGGTGTATGTATCCAACACCAATTAATACATTTTTGCTTGTTTTGATAAAAATATTTGTTCATATAAACGATGCCACCATAGTAATTTGAAAATTGAGTTTAAAAGCCAAAAATAGTAATTAAAAAAAACACCTTCAAAACTCCCACTTACAACCTCGCACATCCAATGTTCATCATTCCCCCCCCTACCCAACCCTACCCCATTTTTCAGTTTTTACTTAATTTTTGGGGTATCGCAGAGTTCCCTAGGTTAGAAGTCCTCACAAAATTCCAAATATTTCTAATTATAAGTTCAAAACAATCTGCCTCCGGCTGTTTCAAATTTTTTATGCTTTAATAAATATTCACATCATTTAAGTGATGATTTAAGCCATAAATACAGTAAAAGATTTCGGTAAAAATATTTCAAAAGAAACAAGGAAGTGTATTAAAGTAGGATTGATTATAATTATTCTTTCTGATAATGAATAGAAAAAACAAGGTGATGGATTATTTCGCTCATTTAGAAAAGGAGGGGGGTTATTTTTAAGTAGAAAATAGTGAAAATTTAGCGTGCAAACTGGTTAAATTTAATCACGGTTCAATATTTCCGGTTCCTCTTTTAATGTGTAATATTATAGGTTCTTTGGGTTCGGGTAAAACAAATTTAACATTTAAGATGCTTTTAAAACCAATTTTTGTAGATTATGAAAAACTATATTTATACTACGACACGTGAGCAAACATATCATTTTTACAATGAATAGAGTGTATTCCTAAAGATGAACTTGAAGAACTATATAATTCTTATAATGAATATAAGATATAAATACAATATCCACAATATAACATATTAGATGTCAGGGAAGCGTATACTTGGAGTTTTTTTTAAATTTTATTACTGTTTCTGGCTTTGAAACTCAATTTTCAAATTACTCACCATAAGTGCCTTTATTTTTATCATAATCACTGAACTATCTATGTACTACCTTTTCTTGTCTTTCAGTATAACATTATGTACATTTTCTGTATCTGTTCCAACAAGATATATATCTGCCATAGATGCTCATTGAGTTACAGAATTGTAATTTGTACATTCAATTTTCGAAATTTGGAATACAAGCCTAAATTGTTTCATTTATTTTCATTTTTTGTGAACTCTATAAATGTAATCATTCACTTCTAAAGAATGTGAAGTGCTAACATTTTGTATAATAATATATTCTATGATATTTTTTTCAATCATTTAACTGTTACTTTTATGTATACCTATCACACGTTTTAATATATATATATAAAATAACTAATTCGTGTTATTAGCTATTTAAAACTTCATTTGACATTGTGGAGTGTTTTCATTGGTATGATACACATTAGTTTACAAAATATTAACATTTTAAAGCAGATGTACTTAATTGATTCTTTGAATGTCAAAAAAAAAACTTATTAAATTACAATTACTTGAAATTCTTGGAATATATACACAACAAATTAACTAAAAAAATTGATCGTAAATATTCAATTATTAAAGATGCTATAGATTGTAACATAATTTTTAAATTGTTAAACTGAATTATCGTTATGTAAAACCTATCGTCAACAAAACAGTTATTATGAAACAAGCATCTAAAAAAGACTACATAATTAAATTGAAATTATTTGTATAACAAAGAATATTTAAAATCTATTTTTTTTACCATGACAGAATAGTAATATACGTGGGAATTTTGATGTTGTCAAATTGGAAATTATCTACAACAATGTATTTTAATTATTTAATACAATGTTCACAATGACGTATATAGGAAGGTCTTATGATTTTATAATCATAATTATATATGTAATATATAATTTCATGCATTTATAATATTACAAATATGCATCCACAAATTAATAAGACCTGAAACATGAACTATTATAACTGTTTAAAGTATTCCCTGGCTATTTCAATATCAGTATAAGTTATTATTAAATTGTCCTTTACTTGAAACTTAAATAATTACGTAGTTAAATTTTTGGTCCTTATGCCCTAATTTTGAACGAATATAGCAAAATTCTTGCCCGTTACCTGACTTCATTAATTTATTTATGTAAAATGCTTAGCTCTTGTAAATCATGTGCTGCATATGGCTTTATAATGCACACAAGCTTAAGATTTTATTTCTACTCTGATTGTAATGTTGCAAGAAAAAGTAGTATACACATATTTAACAAAACATATTAAGAAATTGATGTACGTATATATGTAAAATACCTAAATCGGATTATTATGCGTTGCAAATGGCTGTTTAAATAGAAAAATACCTCTAAAATTTCATACTAGTGATAAAGACATAGGGAGCCGAAATGCTACTAAAATTTTTAAAAATATAAAAATTAAT
>JAYRBW010008508.1:0-13464 GCA_036023295.1 Invenusta paracnida
TAGGTATCTCTAACTACCATACAGTAACTTATTTGAGTCCACATTGCTCAAATCGCTTAGCCATTGCAGCCTAGATGCCTAAATTCCTTATAAGGCATTTTTAATACATTTTTCGATATTAAGGGATGATTATCAGAGTCAACAAACATTAATTAATTAATTAAACACATATTTACATGTATTAGATTTATAATAATAGTTATCTATTTAACTGAAATTAAAATATTTAACCAAAAAATATGCTTTAACTAAAAAAATACTATTTTTATAGGGGGCGGTGTTAGAAGTAGCCAGGGCTGTATATTGGAAAATATGATTAAGCATTATTATCTAAATATATGAAGTATGATACAATGCTGTGTATATTTTAATTCTATATAAATATACATATATTGAAATTTTAACATTTAAATCTTTGAAAAAACTATACTAGTGATCTAGAGTGTTGGGATAAATATTCTGTCCGGGTTTTCATTGTACTACATTGGCAGATCATCTGCAAATCATATAGTAATGTTATTAACTAGGATTAAACAATCAGGACAAAACAAGTTTTTTTTTTATTTCACTGCTAAAGAAGAATCTACTCCATAAAACTCTAGTAAATAGCACATTTAAACTTTAAGTTTAGTAAATTGTAGATCGTGAACTCTTAAAACACTTTAAATAATATATTTACGATTTTGCATTTCCAAATGTGTTATATTTTTGTTCCATTTAAAAAGTGTGATTATTGATTACTATTTTTTCCTTCAATTTTGCAGGTATTTCTTTAAATATTTCCTTGCCAGTTATGAAATCACACCAACCTCCTGATAATGACACAAGCCTTTCTTCTGAAGCATTTTCTTCTGATAAACCGTTAGCACGTCCTGGGAGAACACCGTTTACTGAAAAAGACGATGTAGCCATGTTACAATATATCATAGACCATAACAGTTATCGGTATGTCGTCTCTCAATCTAATATTTATTCTACGAGAATTTTATAAATATTTTTCTTTTTCCAAAGGTCATATTCAATGATATATTTGATTATATTCTGAAAATAAAAACAATAAGTATAGTGTATTAAATTTTAGTATTCAATGTATAGTATTCAATTTTTTCTCTGTTTCACAGTGAAATGTTCAGCAACAATTTTTGGAAAAGTTTCGAGAGCGAAGAAACTTGTCATACTTGGCAGTCATTAAAGGAGCGTTTCCGGAGGCAAATTGTTCCCCGGCTGTCTCATTATTTAAGATCTTCGGATCTCCCACAGAAGGGAATGCAGAATATTATAGACTACGTTCGAAGCAGAGATGCTAATTTGAAATCCAAAAACAAAAGGCATGTAATGATTATTGATGTATTCCTGTTATTGGTTTCTATTTTACAGTGTGTTTCATTTAACTTTTCGTAACAGTAGTTGTATATTTTTAATATTCAGTTTTAAGTTGTTTTAGCGTGATCAATAATGCACTTATTTTCATACATGCTATATTGTTAAAAATGTAAATGACTAAAGTAGAAAAGAGTATATTTTGAAATGTTTAAAATACTTAATAGTTTAATTCTCTGGTTATAATTTGAGTTTTTTAAATAATTTTATACACCACCGAATCGTTGCTGATCTAACATTAAAATTAATATAAATGTATGTGTGCGCAACCATTTATCTTTGCTATGTATGTCTAATTTATGTACGTTAACATGTATGTATACGTGTATATATTTCTATTTACATTTTTCTCATTTTCTGCATATCTCATGTAAAACGGGTTTTGTATCACTTCAATGGTAAAGCACTCGAGAATATGTGTTTCATTTTTCATGTTCTTTTCCGTTTTCAATTTTAGAACATGTAATTTTTCCGGGGTAAGGTTTATACTAAAACAATGGTTGTGTGAACTGCAGGGTAGCGCAACATGGTCTGCAGATAATAATGGACTGATTTACTGCAGCATTTGTTATTATTTATTTAAGTTACCTTTCTAGCAGAGTTATTAATACTAGGTTGGTAAATAACTATAATAAATTACTATCTGCAGAAAAACAATAAAATGATTTTAAAGTGCAAACCATTGGCACACTTTTGCAATTGACTTGGTGAATCATGCGGAAATGCAATAAAAGCAAGGTTTCTTGACTTTAATGATCAGAACATTTTCTGGAGAGACATGTGTTTCTTTAAAATCTAACAATTTACCTTGTCAAGATGCTACTTTAAGAAATATCTTTTTTTTATGATATTCAAGTAATTCGCACCATAATTCACAGTTTCTGCTAGACGGACCAATTATTTCTCTCAAAATATTGACTAAAAACATTCCTGAACCATTCATTGAGACACTTAGATGATTGGGGACTTTTCTCAACAGAACGATCTTCCATCCATTATCAATCGAATACTACTGATCTTGATGTCTACTAGTCTAATGTTCTGAAGTTAAAAACAATGGCTGGACTTGTTCCTTTTTAAATGTAGCCAAAATTTGTCCAGTATTTAATGGTTTTGTCAAATGGAAATACTGACCGTGATTAATCAACCTCCTTGATATCATGAATAATTTGTCACCATTTATTAAATTTAATTATCAGAAACTTTCGAGTCTATATTAAGAAACAAAACATTAAAATTAGCAACTATAATATCAACTCTTTATTGGTAAGTGTTTAAAGTAGCAGTACTACCGACGAGGATCTACTATTGTAATCATAATGTCCATAATTGTAATAATCTACTACATGTCCATCATAAATTATAAACTACTCAAAAAATGTTGTTTTTTGTCTTTTTTGTCGTAATTAGTGTACTATTATTTATCTTAACTAATTTCTTTAGTTTCAACAAGCAGCTTGTTAGAGATTTAGAGATAGATAGTGTTCATTTCTCAGAAATTTATTGTTGGAGTTCGCCTTGTTAAGGATGCCATTAATGCAGTAGATGGAGATCCTTTGCAATTGTTGTTACTAAGAAAATGATTTTCTCATTTAGAGAGGCTTCTCAGAAGTACAGCTTTAGACGAAGAAAAACCACAGGCTGAAAAAATACGAACGTAATTATACCAATTACCAAAAACACCAATAGTCAAAAAACTAAAAGACGAAGAAGTTATTGAAATGGAGAAGGAAGAGTTACAAATTGTCAAACAAATAAATTCTGCAATTACCTTGCTACAAAAAAGTAATTCTCAGCTTAGTGCAGCAGTAAAGAATCTGATAGGGTAAAATCACAGTAGCATCTGGAATTATTGACAGCACAACACGCCTGCCGAAAGAATTGCATGCCACATCTTCCAAGCTGGATGCTTATTTGTAAAAAAAACGAAAATCTTGATTCGTTTTGTTATTTTTTCTCTTGGCAAGATTATTGTACATACCTATTTTTGTAAGTAAGCAATTTGAATTTTATTGTAATAATATAATTATTTAATAAAAAATATTCTTTTGAACTTCAGTTATTTTTTCAATATTCTTGTTGTATTCGAATTTTCTTAAGTTAATCAGATATATGGTAAGCACTTCACTTGTATTTTCTATATTATTATTAAAATTTTATAAAATCAATATTCCTAAAATTCAACAAAAGATGTATCGCAATCAGAGCCCTGGTATTGCTTTGGACAGTGATTAATCAGCCTGAATTATTTATCAGATCATGAATAATTGGTCCCCATTTATTAAATTTAATTATCAGAAACTTTCGAGTCTATATTAAGAAACAAAACCATTAAAATCAGCAACTATAAAATCAATTATTATTGTTAGTGTTTTAAAGTACATAGTAATATACTACCGACGATGATCTACTATTGTAAAAAACATGTCTGTCCATCATAAATTATAAACTTCCCCAAAAATGTTTTTTGTTTTTTTGGTCGTAATTAGTGTACTATTATTTATCTTAACTAATGTCTTATTCATTTCAGAAAGAAACATACTCAGAAGCATTTACCTCGATTTTTTGTAGAAAATTCAGACGAAGAAGAAATTTATCCAGTACATAAGAGATTTCGTCTTTGGGACGTAGAAAGAGATAACCAATATTATGAATTCGATGAAAATTCTTCTTCCTCGAATTCATCATCAAAAACTGTGGAGACACATGAATTTTCTTCAACTGTCATAAATAAATTCACAAAACGTAAGAAAGAGTGGACTATACGAAATCGGAAATGTTTCGGGTATTAGGAGTATTTCTCACAGTTTGGCTTGATATAAATCTCTAATAAATTACAGATTTCTTGGTAGCCACTTATTAGCCAATGGATCATTTTATTGAAATAAATGACATGAAGTATAAAAACATTTTCATTATTTTTACTAAATTCCTTTCAATAAATATTAACTCAGCTAAATGTGACATAACTAAACGTATTTCTGGTTTGTACGTATAAATTATTGGTGTGAACTTTACTCAGTGTTTTTTTATTTATATTTGAAAAGGTATATTATATATAACCTGTCTTAAACTGACTCTGAACTAATGGTTAGTTAATGCATTGTCTTATAATAATATTATATTACTATTTCCTTCAAAATACTATTTCCTATACCTACTTAAAATTATATATATATATCTGTATATATAGAGTTAAAAAATTCAGATATAGATCAAGTATAGATATATGTATAATCTATGTAGGGGATATTTGTCTGTATATTATTATGAATCACCGTTATATGTATTAGCATATCCATTTATAAGAATTTAACACGCTACGTATGCTTAATTTATTAACATTTCACTCAATTACTTTCAATTCTACTCAAATCGTATAATATGTGTTAGGTGTCTAATAAACTTTCATTATTTTCATTTCGCATGAATTCAATGTTTACATCTTGAATACTAATTAAGCGTTTAATAGAATTGTGCTTAATATGAAAACATAACGTAATTTCGTCAGTTTATAAATTAATTGTTACTTTCTAAAAACAAACCATAAAAAAGTAAATTAAATCTGAATATATCAGCGTTTTGGAGCCTATTCCTTAACGTTACAATCAGTAACATAGACGAATCGCTCGTGCATTTTTAATGCACAGGAATGGAAATCTTATATGGTATAATTTAAAAGAGGCATATACATGAATTTTTGAAATGTATAGATAAAAGACAAGTCATGTTGTATATAATTGTTTAATTTGGCAGTAGTTTTATTGTAAAGAAATAATTTACGTGTGATTGAACTTTTTATTCAGACCTATGATAGTTCCTTGAATTTCTAAAAAAGCTCGAATATGCCAAATTTTACTGAATTTCCATAAAAGCTTACAATATTGCTAACAAACAATTTTTCATCAGATATTTCATACTCTAAAATAAACATTTTGCGCTTCCTGCGAATTTATTTATTCCTTTAATCCTTATGCACTGATTTTAATATTAACAGAATGAAACGAAAGCTAATAAGTAAGAGTTAGAATTAGTCGATTTACGAAAGATTTTAAAATGTAGGTTATTTGCAGATTTTGTTATAAAAACATCATAAATAAAGAGAATGGAATTATTATTTACATGAGTAAATTTGAACGAATTAAAGAGAATTGAAAAAACAAGAAACGAATTAACACAAAGTAATGGTGTTTTATCAGAGATGTTTGGAATGAGTTCGCTTTCAGCATATTAAAAAATAAGTTAGAAAGGACAAGAGAGCGTGGATTATCCTTAGAAAAACATTTTTTAATAAAACGACCATTAAGAAAAATGACTTTTTAAATTTTTATAGGCGAGTTTGATCAGTTCAAGAAATAGTTCAATTCTAAAAGAAAGATTAGTAAATTGTTTGGAAGTTTGCATGTAGTTTTAAGAAATCTAAAGTAGGATCAATAGGAATGTAATGTGGTTTATTTTTTATGTTTTATTGGTTTTTCTTATAATGTTGATTCAATGTGCGTCTTTTTTCTTGTGATGTTCTGCTTATAATTGTCGCTCTTCCATTTGGCTATTTCTTACGTAATTCGAACTCTGTATATAACTATATATATTCGAACTCAATTTATATATATTACATACTTTGCTTGATAACTATTATAATATTAGTTAGTAACAGCGACCGTTATTTATGCTGTTATATAGAAGTCTTTGGGACAGTATATTTAGCTATCCCCTTCTATTAGTCCAATTTCTATACATTACGCCAAATAGTTTACATATATACCTCGCTAAATAATTTGTTTTCATCTCATTGAATAACAAATAGGTTTGTAATTGTCTCGTTAATTTGTAAATTCATATATTTGATTTTAATATACATTACAAATAATGATTTGTAAACTCTTGAATCGGTGTAAGAGTTGGAAGAATTAGTAAAATGCTGCTTTTCTCTTATTTTATTATTACTCAATTTTATCGATAATGTTCATATCTTTCTATTTACTCCATTAACTTGTAACATACTATATTATCAAGTAATAGTTCAAAATTATTTTCGCAAGATGACACACAAATTTACATTAAAGTGTAATATTTGTAAACCGTACATGTATGTTTGGGAGAATATTCAGCATGGTCGACCTCAGTGCCTTTTATCTTGTATACTGCAGATGTTGGTGGCGAGTCTTCGCACCAACTAGTCCAAGCACGCAGAGCACTCGTCCTTGAATTTGACCTGTTACCGAGTAATGTGGACTTGCTATTTGACATGACAAGTGGAAATCTTCCGGATGTTCGCCACCTTCTTCGTACCGGTCTCCGAATCGACCCGACTCAGCCATTTTGGTTCCCGCCCGAAGCAGACCTTCTAATGCGCTCAGATATCCCCAAGAAAGAATATAGTCGTCTCGTTGAAAAGTACGGGCAGACTGAGGTTGCACGCCGGGTTGACTTTCTTCACAAGCACCATCTTGCTAATATCTAATCTCTTCTTCATTCATTTCTTCAAAAACATTGTTTAAACAGTCGGATATATAATTTTTAATTCATATTTTAACAATTTTTATAATTAGTTTAATTTTTAAATGTTTGATAAAATTATAGTTTTTCTGAAGTATCCATTGTTTTGACTATAAAACTGTTCATTTTGCCCGGACATTGCTTCTACTCGGTTTAGTTTATATTTACAATTAATTGATACAAAATGTTCATGAAAGTTTTAGATAACATTTTCTTAACAAGGTATGTACATCAATCTTATTTATAATACATATATCATTAGCTTCTATTTGAGACAACATTTGCTTTTTAATATAACCGATTTTATTATTTTTTCCTTAAATCTTGATTTTTGTAAATTATTTACTACAAATGCATAGATATATTTACAATGGTGTTGATAGAAATTATTTAAAAGCATCTATTTTATAATCAAAATATACAAAAAATATTCAACTTTAATTCAGAACCAACATGCTTCAATGTTGTTTTCCTTCCTAATCTTTGAATGTTTGTACAAATTTAATTGTGTTATATATTATAATGTGTAAGTATTTATTGTAAATAGTGTTACTCTTATGGCATATATCATATCTTCTTATTGTAATTTTCTATTTTTCCTCTAATTTCAAAATAGAACAATACAATTGAATACTAATTTGTACATTTCATAACACTCGTGTTTATGCTATATATGTATGTGTATATGTACTATAAATTTTTAAAAGTTATAGTAAATATACAGCTTTATAAAATGGACAATTACTATAATATTTATTTTTTCAATAATATTACTTCCTATATTAGTTTAACATAGAAATCGCAACATATTTATTTTCTTGACTTTATGTGTTATATATGTAAATACGTATCTACTTCTTAATATGTTTTATATGTATGGCAATTACATAATACTATTGTCAATTTTTTAACATTAATTATTCTAACACAAAATAATATATGTTTTATTATGGCTACCTTAACTATAAAATATAGGTAGTTCGCAAAGATAGACAAAAAAGCTATAAATTTAATTCTTGAAATCAATAAAACGACATAAATCAATAAATTTTAAGAAACCTCCAATAGAATGATTTTATTTTTCAAAATAATTATTACTTATGTAGCTAGGATCACTAAACAAGAAGTTTTTCTGGGGTCAGTTTTAAATGGTACTTAAAAACAAAAAATCATTTAATATGCAAAAATCGATTATTTTTCAAATACTATAATTTTGGTATATAATTATTAGTATTGATATAAGAGGTTTCATAAACCGCAAGCAGTTTCTCTGGAGTCACTTTTGGGATAACATATTTTTAAAACGATATAGTGACCAAAGAATTTTTTACTCACTATAGTAGAACCCTATTTCAGAAAATATTTGGTCACGCATTTATAATATAAGCGTGGCATAAATACATTTTTGTGTAATAAATTGATTTTTTCACAATAATCGCTGGAATTCTTATTAATAAAAGCAGTATAACAGTCTTACCTAACAATATGTAACTAAATAAAAGCTTAGATTTAAAGTGAGAATAAAACAACAAGTTAGACAGAAAATCCTATGAGAATAAACCAGACGGTAACTACAAAGTTTTAAGTAATAAAGCGGACAATTTCGATACGAATTTAAGATAATCGTTAAATTTTATTTTGATAACAATTTTCCATGTTTTTAAACTAAATTCTCCAAAATTGCACATATTAACTCATAATATTCGGAAAAATATAATTCGTTTGGAAATTATAATTACATTAACGATAGTAATAATTATTTATGTTACATGCATGAAATTATGCTATATAATATAGGTAGTATAATTTGCAAAAATGAATTGATATCTAAACAAAAACGACTGCCTCGCAAAAATGAAAGCCAAGAACTGAGATCCTCAGAAGTAACATGTTGAAATAATATTAATGATATTAAGTACAGCCATATAAAGAAATTTATATAAAAGGACTCCAAAATTTAAAAAATAAAAGTTAAAATGATATTGATGATACATAGTACAGTCGTCGAAGAAATGAATATATAAACATAGCACCAAGATGTAATTGTTGCAATTCTTTCTGTTTAAAATGCATAAACCCACAAGAACGCAAAGAAGTTGTCAATTTTTAGAACATAATAAAATAAAATAATTTATACAACTATTGCCAGGATTTTTATAATTTTTGTTGTCAAATTTTTCAGTTTAGACGTATATACATATATACATATATATACTTATAATCCTCTACCCCTTTCTCATAAATTCAACTCGAACACAAGCCTACAACGTAACGTTAATGGCTGCTCTCCTATCGATTCCTCTGACCACAATACTGTATTTGCATCCCTAACTTTAACTATCCACTTCACAAACCACATCAAAAAACGCTTCCATGACTTCCGTCAATCGAAGTTAAACAAATTGTTTGACCACCTCTCCCGCATTAACTGGACGCCTTTTTACCACTCCAACTCATCTCTTGGTGACAAATGCGCAGAATTTCATAACATTTTTCTCAAGCCATTAAGATGTGCATCCCAACTCGCCAAATTCCAATGACCGACCGGGATAAACCCTGGATCACTCCTCTTGTTAAACTGTGCATCCAAAACCGCTGCAGGAAATCCTTCCAAGCTAAATACTTTACCACCTACTGTCAATGGGAGACAAAACTAAAACCGAAATTTTTAAAGCTAAGATTAAATGGTCCAACAAAGCCAAACAAAATACTAAGGATCTTTGAAGAATTGCTAACACTACCATAGCATCAAAGTCCTGTGATCCAATGTCCCGTCTTACCAACCTTTTCCCTTATACAACACCCGTGGCTGCTGATGCAATCAACTCAAAATTTGCCTCTGTTTTTGTTAACGACCATAACCCACCCAATACCCCTGAAACCTCAAGCACTAGTTACTGGGACATCGACATCACTGTACTGTAGACCAAGTGTACAAAGAACTCTTCAAAATCAATCAAGCAAAAACCACGGGCAGTAATGTCCCAGCCACTGGTTCGAGGGTGGCAAGGTAGCTGGCAGCGATTCGTTTCTGCTCAGGTGGTGGTTGTTTCTTGCCGATCGATGGAATGGTATTAGTGTTGATGGTCATGCTCCTAGAAGGTTTCCATGGTGATTTGGCACTGATGGGCCTCAAGTGTTTTCTGGGCAGTATGTTGGTATTGGTGCTGGCGGCTGCTTCTTTTCCAAAGTCCCTCCATGTGCGGTGGCTGGTCTTAAGTCTCTTGGCTTTATCTAGAATTGCAATCTTGCGGAGCGGATCGTCCGGGTGCTTCCGCATAGCTTTTTTGTAGAGGGTAATGCCTTTGAACTTCCCGTGGATGTGGATCGGTTCGATTCTCGCTTCTTCGCAGAGGTCTTCGATGTTTGTTTTGGCTGGACATCCTGTGATGATCTTAGCCGCTTTGTTTTGGATGGATTCAAGTCTCTTGACGTGGGAGAGGGCTGTGGAGGGAAGGCAGGCACCAGCTGCATAGTCCATAGACGAGCGGACGTATGTGATGTAGACGCTCCTTAGGGAGTTCGTGTTTATGCCCCAGGATCTTCCTGCTAGGGCCGACAGTTGTTTGATGCGTGCGTAAGCTTTCTTCTGGATCTTATCTACATGACTGCCGAATTGGAGGAGCCTGTCAATAGTGACACCAAGGAAGGTTGCAGTTTTCACGGTATTGACAACTTGGTTGTTCAGTTTGATGTCGAATTTCATGTTGGCTTCCTTGCTCCACTGCGTAAGGATGATGCATTCACATTTTTTTGGAGCCAGCGTCATTTTCCATCTCTTCGCCCAGTCTACGACGGCGGTGGCGCTTCCTGCATCTTGAGCGCTGCTGCTTCAACTTTCTGGTTTCGGACAGCCAGGAGGAGATCGTTAGCAAAGAAGAAGGCCTCAGCTCCCCCCGGGATGACATTCAAAACGTCTTTGATCCAGATCAGGAAAAGGAGAGGCGCTAGCACGCTACCCTGAGGTAGTCCTTGGCGGAAGATACGGGGTTTCGAGAAGGAGTTGTTGATTCTGACTTTGGCCGAGCGGTCGTTGATGAAGGCAAAGATCCAATCAATGAAGCACTTAGGGACGCCGATGCGGTTCATTTTGACAACAAGAGCTTTCCTCCAGACAGTGTCGTAAGCTCTAGCGAAATTAAAGAGCATCACAACGATTATTTTGCTCGGCTTCTTACGGTTCCACGCGTCCTGTGTTCCCTGGATGAGGCGGGCAATGTGATCTTCAGTTGATCGGATTGATCTGAAGCCGGCTTGTACTTGTGGTAGGAACTGGTTCTTCTCAAGCAGCCAGTAAGGTCTATTCTTCACAATTCCCTCAGCTATCTTGACTATGTGGCTAGTGAGACTAATAGGACAGTACGACTTATTACGACTTAGCCACAGTACGATGTCTGTGGCTGGTTTTCCTGCCTTTGCGATGGGCACAATAGTGGCTTCTTTCCACTCATTGGGATCTTCTTGTCGGTCCAATACTTGTTGATGATGCACAGCATGGCTTTGTGTCTTTTCTCGCCCAGGTGTTTAAGTATTTCAGATGAGATGCCGTCGGGGCCTTCAGATTTGCCGTTTGGTATATTCTTAAGCATTTCTTGGAGATCCTCATCGCGGAACATACTGCACATACCAGAGTGGTCACCTAGGCAGTTGATACATTTCTTTCTTCTGAGATTGGCAAATTCTTGCTTGATCGAGGTGTCGATCGCCTGTATACGTGGGAGGGTGCTGACTTTAGCGTATTCGATGACGAATGCATTGGATTTGTCCTTGTCGTTGAGTATAGTCTTGTTGTTATTATGGAGTGGGGTGTCAGACATGGTTTTGGACGATCTTCCAAAGATGCTCTTAATGACGTTCCATACCTTTTTGGGGTTTGTGCGGTCAGAGAGGTCTTCTGCGACGAACTTCTGCCAGCTGTCTTCTTTGGCCTTCCTGATTGTGTCGCTAGCTATCTTTGCAGCATCAAGCCAGATCCTTTTCCTCTCTTTGTCAAGGTGTGCAACTTTGCAGGTCTTTCTTTGGTGGCTTTCTCAACTTTTTCACACCATCATGGCTTGGGGTTCTTTTGGGCTCCTTTCGGTATGTGCTTATTCGCAGACTCGATGATAATCATGTTGCTGGGTCATTTTGGAGGGATGAGCAATTGAGAGAGGTTCGCAGTGATAGTGTTTTCAATTTGCAACGTGAAACCCGCCCAGTTAGCTTTCTTGAGGCTCCATTTTTTCCTCGCACGGCTTCGTTGGCTAGGTGTCTTTCCGACTTCAATGATGATCGGGAGATGGTCGCTACCGAGGTCGTCTGTGGTGTGCCATTCACAGATCGGGTTCCAAGTTCTCTGACACCATGGAGATGTCAGGGGCAGATAGGCCACCGGTCCCTTGGTGGAGGTGGGTGGGTTCACCATTGTTGATGGTGCACATGTTAGTGGTTTCAATCGAGTCATCGATCGCTTTTCTAAGGTTATCAGGTTCATCACAGCTTGAGTCCCAGCTAGGATGGTATGCATTACTGTCACCAAGGATGATAATGTTGTTATAGGTGGGGAGGAAGCGGGGTTCGAAGTTGTTGACTCGATGATCTCTATTTCTGGTTCTGATGGGGGGGAATGTAGACATTGTGTATGGAAATGGGACTTTGAGTTTCGTCATAAGCTGTTGTCCCAGCCCATTCTGTGGTATTGTCAATGGGTTAAGGGGTGGTTTGTCGATTCTCTGGTGTT
This sequence comes from Invenusta paracnida, assembly GCA_036023295.1. Lineage (NCBI taxonomy): Eukaryota > Metazoa > Platyhelminthes > Proseriata > Coelogynoporidae > Invenusta > Invenusta paracnida. The sequence goes on from JAYRBW010008508.1 coordinate 12,599, forward strand.
TGAGGCCGTCCCGGATGTATATAGCTACGTCTCCGCCTTTAACGGTTCCTCCGACAATGCGTCCGGTTTTCCTGCGACCGGTGATAGGATTATTGAATTTCTTGATGATAATGTCGCCGGTTTCTGGGAGGTGGACTTCTTGGAAAGCAACAACGTCAAATTTCTTCTCGGTCGTCCACTTAGTCAGTTCGGTATTAAGCTTAGCCCTAAGTTCCTGGCAGTTCCATTGCAGGATGATCCAAAGAGGTCCGGGGTTTCGCTCGACGTCTCCAGCTATTAGGATGAGGGTCCAGTCACAGTGAGCTGAACGGCTATGACCGGTAGACAAAACCCGTGGTTCTGAAACTCTAGGGATGGACCCAGTAGCTGTCCTAAACACTGTCGGAGCAAGGGTCGTTTGCTTCTAAGTTTCCTTCAATCGCAAAATTATAAATGGGATAACCATGACCGGATTTTTTATCTGGATGGAACCAAAATCAATACAGCTAATATATTGGACTTAGTGCGGTATGCTGTTGATAGCAGAATAAAGAAAGCTTCACCTAGTGGCTGACTCCAATTTGAACATGATCTACGCCTCATGAATGTACCACAATAAATTACAAGGGCCTACAAGCAAGTAATGCCAAGTACGCCGGAGCAACACCTATCGCCACGACGACTGGCATGTGTCAACACCCCAAACAGCAGTAAAAATAGTACATCAACACACACCATTCAATTAACGTTTATTTGGAGACGAGGGAGATGACTCATGGATTTATCCGAGATGCCTTATAGCGAAATGTGTTAACTATGATGATGCCCAGTTATTCGAAGATACATTTACTAATGCTTCTGCTGTTATGTAAACGTTAACTGTTGTA
>JAYRBW010008519.1:0-13463 GCA_036023295.1 Invenusta paracnida
ATTTCCCTGAGTGTGTATGAAATTAGGATGAGTCATCATAAGCGTGTCATCTCTATACTCTCTTATCTCTATGGCTGTAACCGTACACTGTTTCTTTTAAATAATACCTATTTCTTTTTAATTTATATAATTCTTTTCAGAAAACGGCACTGTATTACTCACGCCAAAAGCTCGACTCAATGCAGACCGCCACACAAAACCCGGTAGAACCAGAAGAAGTGATCCGCTATGGACATAAAATTAGCGCAAGTCACGGAGCAGTGGCGCCAGAGAACTGGACACAAGGCGATCCAAGACGTCCTTATCCAACAGATGAGGAAATGCGAAGGGGCTTCCTTGGACATCTTGATGAGAACGGACTATTTAGAGACTCTGTATTGGATGCTATCGCACTTGCAAACCAAAGTAAGTTTTTGCGCTAGTTTATTGAGATATAACAACTTGCACAGTATCATTAATTCTAATAATTCAAACAAAAGACTGAGTGGTAGCCATTTTATTCTATTCACGAAGAAGTGATTCAGTTTATGTGCATATCTTTTTAGTAAAGTGGCTTTTAAAACTCACTAATCAATGATATTCGATTTTGTACATTAATGTTTTTAAGTTGAACCATACTTTAGTATTTAATTTTAAACCGATGATTTATATCATGCTTTATCTTGTGTATACTTGCGAGAATATAAAATTTCATAAAAATAGAATTTAGTTATCCACATTTAAAAATGTTTCTTTCTGAAATTCTTTAATTACGACCATGAATTATTTTATATTGTAAGTCCCATACTGCTAGAAGTGCCAATTTTATATAGTAATTTGTGGCTCTTTGTAGCTTCGTCTGCATCAAAATTATACCTAATAAATATAATATGTTTGAATATACAATTATTGTACTATAATTAATAAAGGAACATAATGGTTTATAAACCTTTATTTTAATAACAATTTTCATACTACAAATGCTATCTTTGTAAACATATTATGTACAATTATTCATTTGTTCTATTCAAAGGTTTAATTTTTGTGCATTCAAAATATGTTTAATGTACATGGGAATATCTTCACTGTTATTACGACTATATTAGCGCAATATATTTAAGTACCTATATTCTATTTATTTTTTTGATAGTTACATATCAAATATATATTTTTTATAGTTCTGTTATTTTTTTCTATTTTACATTATAATGATAAAATTAAAATTTGTGGATCATATCTTCAGCGTGGTAAATTAAAAACGATGATATTATAAATTTAAACGGCATAACATGTCCAAGTATAGTAGGATTCGAATTATACCAAAATTAGTATAATAACAAATCGTGTCTAACACAACTGATACATACACACAGTCACATACATAGCGCTAATTTATTAATAAATAATTACAAATTCTAAAATGCTGCACATATTGTAAAACACCACCGAAACACTCCGTATTCCTCTCCAGCCCCGATGCTTCAGGTGCCTCCACCAGGCACCATCCCCACACCCAGCACCCCACCTATGAGCGGTGCGAGTGGTGCTGGTGCCCCCCAGCCCGCTCCTTCTGGCCCTCGTATGCTGGGAACACTGAGACCGGGACAGCAGCCACCTGGACCTGGAGGAGACTTCCCGTCCTTCCCAGGAGCCACTGGAGGCCCCACTGCCCCTGGTAATGTGCCAATGCCGCCGCCTACGCAACCTCCTCCTCCGGGTACGTGGTTATTATTATGTATAGTAAAGATTTGGCGATATCTAGAGATAGTAACTGATAACTATTTAACCTTCGATTTGGTAACTTTCTTTACTATATATATTATGTAATAATTTAAGCCATGTCTTTTGCCGACTATTTTAGCTATATTTTACATAATATACTTGTTTGATTATCTAGCATCTTTAAAAAATTAAAATATTTGATGCTTAATTTTATCATATATACTTTTGTAATAAGTGTTATTTTAGTGTTTTAAGGAAAAAATTTACCTATAAAGTATGATACTTATTTGTCATTTTGCATCATGTTGTTGAAAATACCATGAAGGATTGGATACGTGGACTGTGTAGACCTCTATAAGTGAACGCATATAATACTTAAAAAGTAAAATATAACTTAACAGAATTATTCATTTATAACAAATTAAAATTCTGAAAATGTATGTAAAATTTTTTTGTTTTAAGCAACAACTGTGGCCATATTAAGGAGTCATATAAAATATATTGCAAAGACAAAATTGTATTTACGTATTATCTACTCATCGGTAGTCCACAGTTAGATTTGAAAATGGTAGTGCTTGGAAGTTATAGAACTTGAGTTAAAAAGCTTTACAGTTACACATAGTATGCATTGCTTGGTCTTTTATATATTTGAAAATAGATATTTAAAAAAATGTTAGACTAGAAAATTCTTCAGCTATTTATACAATAACCATGTTTTATATGCAAAATTGGATGAATGTATAGTGATTTTGCTTTAATTGTCTACCTTGTGATTTAATAATAATTCAATAATTTGGCTATAAAATTGTTTATCGTTCATAAACTATATACTAATAATTAACTAATCTTCTTCAAATAATGTGTAAACCATAGAAATATAATAAATTGAATGGATTTGTTTACCGCAACCATCACCGGTTAAGAGACTACAGGGTAAAATCTTTTATAAATAGAACAGTAGTAAATTAAGTTATAACATTTGCAAAACATGTTTTATTGTTGATGCAATTGCAATAGGAATAGTTATTATAAATATTATTATTAATAAAATATTTAGTTTGTTAGATAGAGGGCTTCATTGTTATGGTATGTTTTCATATTAAGTGTGATAATTTTACAAATAAATAGATATATCTCAAAATATCATAATATTTTATCTGCTTTTATGGAATACAAATGCAAGAGATCGTTTTTTGTTATTATCTTATATAGCAAGGACACTTTGATTAATAAAAATGTGTTGAGACTAAGGTTTTTCATTCTAACATATACGAGTAGATGACAAATAATACGCTTATCTGTCCACATATTTTTTGCATATATTTCAGTGTGTTAAATTCGAAATAAAATACATTATGCGCACTATATAGGAATAAACAATAGCGACAGTCTTATCTTACCTAAGATTTAATTAAATTAATAATGTGTATCTGCACATTTCAAATTATCTATTTAATAATATTACTATTTCAATAGGTATATGATACACCAAGGGAGCACAATGAAAAGAATCACTAATCAATGATTGTAGTTGTTTTTTTATATACAGTTTGTAGATCTAATTCTAGTTTTTTCATCGAGCAGTGGTTAAAACTGCAAAGAAATCGATCCGGGGTATATTATTAACGAAAAGAGACCGACGCCAGTTTTTCTTGACCCCTGAGTTTTTATAAACATCACATATGCAATGACAATCAATTTAGAATTAATCGAATAGCTGTGTCAGAGAATTATCAAGTATTCAAGCCTTGGATTGCTCAAATAATAATTGATGCATTTTAATCACATAATCATGGTTAAAGTAGAACATAAACATACTTCGTTAAATTTAATAAAAGAAAATACCAAATGATAGAGTCTAAACACAGTCGACGAAAAGTATAAACACAGTATACCGGAAAGAAGAAATATTGGGAAAGAAATGTAAGCAATTTGATTCATATGATCTTCGACAGTTTTTACATTATTATTTATTCTCCAGTTGATTATAATTATCAATGAAGTCAATATAAAGTAAAGCCCTTATAAAAAGGCCCCACGTTAGCCAGATACTAAAAAACACTATTGCGGAAATGAATTATTAGCCTGTAATATTAAGAAGCATATATAGTCGAAATTTTTGGGAAAACTTAGATTAATGTTTTTATTATTCACTTTTCGATTTTTTTTAGTAACTGGAAATTAATCCATATTTATTACGACTAAAACAAAAATTAAATATAAATATTTTTATAGTTTGTTTGGATATCGCAAATATCGGAAATAAATATATAAATGTATTCTTGTTTTTAGTTGTTGGGATACGAGTAAAAATAGATACTTAAAAAAATCGAATATGTTTGAGAAAAATATTGACCTACATCGATCTAACCTCTTTAATTTTTCATTAGCGTATTTTTATCTGGGCTCATTTCAATTTAAATAAAAAACAGTATTAGTTTTTTAACCTTTGGTTGAGTTGAAATTTGCTTCAATCTACTGACTCACTGATCTTCCTCAAAATAAATACAGCTTCGTGAATAGATGTCAGGTCTTTCAATGAAGATTGGTACACGTTTTTTGACGTGTTATTTTATCTCTATATATTCACATTTTTGTGGATATTCCTACCTTATTCAGGTATATATTTCAGTATAGAATCATTAGAAAGATTTTGAATTTTGCTATTTATAATGTATTATGAATATATAATTTAGGCCTTTGACTTATATTGTAGTACGTATTGGACATACATTTAATCGATAGAAAAACATAGACGCATATAATAAGTATTGATAAAAATAAACTATCTTTGAGCAAAACTTTCTAAATGTCACCAATTCATTTATTTATCGTATTATTTATTTATTCGTATTTCTCTTATGTTGTTGTAAAATTTCTTTTAAATTAATAGGAATATTAGAAAATATGAAATCTGAAATTAAGAATTTACAAAACAACATTTTTTATGAATATGTCATGGTAACATATCTAAACGAACTCCTCCTAGATGTAATTAGTAATAGATACTTACATCGACGTATTATTATTAAAAACTTATTGTTGAAAGTAGAAAATATCGACAAGCGTTCTGACAAAAGTAAACTATTAACTCCCATATTATTTTCTTATGTATGCCATATGGAAATACTTTTTACAAGTAAACTAATTTTATTATCAGTAATATCTATTTAAATGGCGCAAATAATTTAAAATAACATGTTTTTAAAAATCCGCGGGTCTCTATGCATAGTACTATACCTATTTCGACTACTTATTTACAAATAGATGTTTTCCCTCATTTTATTTATACGCACTTACTCCCTTTTATCACCTGCAGGCACATTCGCAGCCGGCAACCTCCCTCCAGGTGTAAACGTTGTCTCTTCTCCCAACCTACCACCCCCCTTGGGTACACTGAACATGACGCCCGTGGGTGGTGTTGGACCGTCTCGACCGCCGGGTCAACAACTGGTCGCCACTTCCGGTTCCTCTATGTCAAGCCTAGCAGCCATGCTCAGCTCTGCGGCACCAAACAGTCAAACTCTGCCACCCACCGCCCAGTATCAGCAGCTCGTCCAACAGGCACGGAATCAACCGCAGTCTGCCCTCGTGCGTCCCAACATGGGGGGAACTGGTGTGGGGGATCCTGTTCTCCCTGGAGGTCAGCATGGCAGGGAATTGCCCCAGGATGTGGAGGTTATGTCCACCGATTCTTCGAGTTCTTCCTCCAGTGACGATTAATTTTGATTCCCCATCATTCATTCGATTTATGCATTTATACATGCTTTTTACTGTTGATAGTGTGCTAACAATTTCGTAAAATACACACGCATTTTGATATTGTATCTCTTTTCTTTTTAACAGAACTGTATAATATGTACCACACCAATATATTTACATCCTTTTGTTTACATTATAGTCTCTGAAGATTATGCGTGTAATATTTTAGTCTTGCATAATTAATTTGTTTTTAGCAAAATATTTTGATATCCCTAATTAACTATTTGAAATTGATACACTCGTCATTTTTTTAGTTGTAATTTGTATGTAGTTTTTTTTTCTCATTGACTGAATTTCATAGAAAATTATTCTGTCAATATAAGGTAAATATCGTTCTCTTTTATTTATATGACTATTTTTATCCCGTTTACTCATGTGTATATTTTAGTTTATCAGTTAATCCTAATTATTTATCAATCTAAAAAATATAGTTACGCAATTTATAAATTATAATTGTTTAAGGTAGAGTTCTATAATCAAAATCAGTCACATATGATAGAAGTGGGTCAATTTAGCAATTGTACGAAATACTTATGAAATTTCGACTTAGTTTCTTTTAAATGATGCATTAATGATTAAGTTATAGTAAGGAACAATACATGTATATATTTATCTAAGTTGTCCCGGATATTTATAATATTACTGATTATTTATAAGTATTAAAAATTATATATTTTAATAACAACATTGAATTTTAGTGATATATTAGAATTTGATTTTTTTCTGATTGTTTGTTCACACTATAACAATTTTTTTTCATTTAATTCCTTTATAATCTCATTTTACTATTTTTAGCTTTTGTTTATTTTTTACAGGATCATGCATCTCTACTGAATGAACTGATAAATTTGAGCAGCACTTTTTTCTTTTACGGACTGTCCAATTCGAGTTTCTGGGAAGCTCACCGTTATCTCCAGGTTTACATTGTCGATATCGTCACGAGGATTTTATTAGACTGTGCTTTAAGAAAAGTTAGTACTATACATTATTTTTATTGCCAGAGCATTATATATGATATTCGTCTATTAATTATTACCTTTCTTATTATTAAAGTATCTTGAATGAATACTTAATTACTGATAAGAATAATCTAATATAACTATCTATGTATGCTCATTGCCTATAAGTTACATTACTATTGTTATACTTGAATTATTTAGATACATATTTTTATATATTTTATATTACTTATATGTATATAGGCGTGGATTACGTATTGAAGATTTTACGTAGACATCATATTATTATGTATAAAATAAAAACAATATTAGTAATCTACCAAATGATTGAACATGAAGCTTAGAAATTCAACTGATGATCTATAAGGACGATACATTGGTTAATAATTCTAACTCCATGACTTTACTTTCGTTAAAAAGCATGCGTTATCATTAATTTATTAATAAGGGTTGTTTTATAAAATTTGTTTTAAAAATTCAATATAATATTGTTTATTTAAACAATTCATCATCTAATGATTTAGCTCAAATCCCTCTATTTACTCATAATTTTGTCTTCTCTTCATCCATACAATCCTCCAGGACTTCGGCACTGAAGAGGAGGCGGTCTGGTGTTTGATTCACTCCTCTGAGGGTCCAAACCCTCCCCGACCCGCCTCCTATTCAGCCCCGCCACCTCATCAGCACCGCAGGACAGGCCCCTCAACATCTACCCCACATCCCGGCCTGCTGGTTCAAGCCCTCACTGCCTGTTGGGACAGCTCGGGATCCGCCAGTGGAATCACACCCCTAGGTACCTGGTTGCGTTTGTGCTGCCGACAGACTGCGCTCGGTGTGTCACTGAGACGAGGTCTGTTTGCGCGGCCTAGTCATCTTCGAAACCATTACAGCAGTAAGTCAGTTCTGCACTTATTCGTAATCTTCAAGAGACTAGAATAAGATGTGTATGACTGTAGTAGGAATATTACACAGGTCTATAATCTACAGTTAATATGTTGGCAATATAACTTAACTTTTTTATTAAAATTAAATTATGTATCGTTTTTTCTCTTCAAGAGAAATCAGTATTTCCACTCATCTAGACTGTGCAGCCTCAGTTTATTGCTTTAATTACATAATGTCGTGTCGGTACCTAGAATACTTTTTACCAATAACCTGATAAACACGAGCCGACATTTTAGAATGACTTACACCGTGGTGATACTGATATAAAGCCGGTTTAGTTCAATAACAGAGCGGATCCAACATTGAGAAAGTACTATTTTTAAAACTAGCTCATGTGGGGTGGTGGGGTCAAATTTCAAGTATTGTGTTTTCTGTTCTCTATTCTTGCTTTTTATTTATACGATTTATTCTAATTCTAAGTCGTAGCATTTTGTGTTATATAGTCTGTCTTATACTTACTATTTTTGTATTTAGATACGGTTTTTAAGTAGATTACGTTTCATTATTAATTAGTCTATGTAAGTCGAGAAAATGCATATTTTCTGAATTTTAAAATTATTTCTTGTACATATCAATTTTATAGTGAAATGTCTACACAGAAATTGTTCAGTTAGTTAACTTTTTTTAAATAATAGTATAGTGTAAATTTTGTTCTGATTGATTAATTTTAATTTTTTGGAGGTATACACCATTGGAATTATTTTAGAAATATATTCTTTCATGTACATGTATATTTATATCATACAGTGTATTACTTTACTTAACGTCAAAAGTGTATTAACCCCCAAGTATACTGCTAAAATCAGTATATTATTCCAGTGGTATGTAGTAATATAATATAATAGCTACACAAATACAATATAATGATAATTAGTGTAATAAGTTATTCCCTACACTTCCCTAATTCTTTCTTTTCTTCAGAAAAAGCCTTAGTCCGCTGTTCCTACCATCGGCGTATGTTTCTGCAGCTAGTAGACGCTCTTGAGAAAAACCGCCCAGACATCTTCATCTCTGTTAGACATCACATAGTATGTCTATATTTGAGCACTATTATCTTGATTTTCTTACTACTATTTCTTCGTTTATTTTACCTTTAAATTCTCACATTCTATCCATCAGCGTACATCGATGTGTTCAAGTTCATTAGAAGATCTCTCTTTAGCGGAGGAAGCTACTGAAGATTTTATGCTTGTATATGGTAAATATAATATATATTTTTAATTCAATAAGAAAATAATTTACCTCTTCATTGTACTTATAGTTTTATATATAGTTTTACATATAGTTTTTACATGTATCGTTTTTTACATAATCCAATTGAATTCAAATGAATCATAATATTAAGAATAACAAATTAATATTAACTGTAGCTATTTAAATTTACACTATTAATATAATATATTATATTTTAGAATGCCTAAATGTTATTCGTAGAAATTAAATTATCATTAATGGTAGAATGCGGAAACCGTCATAACTCCTCGAACTTAAAATTAATTATATAAAATATGAAACAGTACTAAAACATTATTATAAATCAACAAGCTTGATTAATTGAGATTTTAAACCCAATTTTATTGTTATTTAAAGAAGACTCGTTTTATTTTTATTAATTTAAAAATAATTTTGAGTTATAACGGCTTTGCATTTTACCCTAAGTAATGTTTGTCGTGCTCACTACTTTCTACTTTCTACTCGTAAACTACGTTAAATACAATAAAAACATTTGTGTGAATAATTTTTACGTTCTAAAATAATTATTTATGTTGATATTAATTATAATAGTCCTCATAGTATACTTCTAACTGTCAGTAATATCCTGTAAAGACGCTCAAATCTCTCTATACACTAGTTATGTTTTAAAGTTTACTCGCTATTTTATAGTTATCTAAATCGATTTTTTATATAATATTCATATTTGATTTTATCTTTTGACTTTATATTTAATTTACTTCATACTTCAGAACCAGTCATTAGCAATCAACCAATTTCCCCGAAACTTGTAAACGGAACGAAAGTACTCCCCACATTGTCTCCACAAACCGAGAATCACATCATACCACCACGATCCAAACTCAGGAATTCCATATCTTCACCTCATGTTGTTCAAACTGGGTAGGCTTATCTTTGACACATACCTATATAGCTATAGATAACTTTTTATTCTACCTAAAGATATTTACTAATGCGGATTGTTTTGCAACTATTTCAATTATGTTATATTAAGTATTATTTAAATTAAGTTAAAAACGACATAAATACATGCTACACTTGCTTTTTGGATAAAAATCATGTAACTTTATTCGAAATGCATTACTTTTATATTGTATTGTATTATTTATTAATTCTACTGCACGGAAGTCAAAGATTGACAAGTTTATAGCTTTTTTAATTATAATTCGCATAGGAAGTTTGATTAATACTTTTCAATTTAAATTTGTAATTTTTTCATAGTTTAATTGAAGATTTCTTAATGATTGTATTGTGTAATATTTTGACATATAAAAATATTTTTTTCTTAAAAATTTGTTCCATTATGATATTGAATAATGTTTCTTCAAATTTTGTTGTGATAATTATATTGATTTGACTATTTAACTATAAAACGATGATCGTAATAACGATTACATTAGTAATTAAAATAGAGAACAGAACGCAATTTGTACATATTAATTATGTAGAGTATTCATCGTTTCATCTGAGGGCTTTAATAAATACGAAGTGCTAAGATTCTAAATATAGCGGATTACAACAGGATATCAACAATCAATTAGAAAAAGTTACAGAAGAGTATTTTATTATCCAGGCTTTCATGAAAATTCATAAATTTTCAGTAAATGTATACCTACACAGCCATTCATAAATGATGGCGCATCTGCTATATATAGCTATGTATATAGTCCTACTATTGATTTTCTTTAGTTGCGAGAAGCGATTCCATGCAGTGTATTGTACGCCATTAGATAAAGTTAAAAAGTTAGTGCTGAGTGATTCTTCGTGGCCGAGAGATAGGATCCCGATATGTGCTCTTTAATGTAGGTTTCTGTTGTCCTTCCCGTTTCCCCAATATATACCTGGTTGCATATACGGAATTTGAATTATACTAGAATTTCTCTTCATTACAAATATTTTATTTTATATATTTTTGTGCAAACTTACTAAACTCTAATGTTAACTCAAGCTAACTACTCTTTACAAGCATTCCAATAATTCCTCCTTTGATTTACACACTCTTTGGGTTGTCTACTGGGTCTATTCATTACACTAGAATGGTGTATGTTAATACTTCCATATAGTATGAACAGAGAATAGGCTTAATTCCGATTGGATTGAATTACTGAGTAGTGCTTATAATTTTAACCAAAATGTCATACCGTATTGTGTCAAACTGATAGCTAGGATGCCTTTTTGGACTAATATTCTGTTCAATATTGCTTCACCTTACTGATGAGTAAGACTGATATTACCTAAATACCACAGTACTCTGTTTCTTACATAACAACAACTACGCATTTAAAGATCTGTAATACTATTGAAGTTTCGTTATTTTTTAAGTATGAAGCGTTTTAAATTGGAAATTAATTCTTTAAAAAAGAAGAAGAAGAAGGGTTATACAAAGAAAGTTATTCTACAGTAGGTTATCAGTTTATTTTTATAAATTGGCCTATCATTTCCATTAATTATATTTTCACAATATCTTATTTGTGTTTTAGTAATTCGGATATTTTGGATAATGAAGATGACAGTATTAAATGTAAGTATAATTGTTTCACCTTATGTTTTTATAAAGTTCTTTTTGTTTTTTTTATGTTGATTTTATATTGAAACATGTTATCTGTTTAGTATAAAATAAAATATAATATATAGATAAGTTATTTACTGTTCAATTCTAAAATTTCTTTGAAAGTACCTTTTAAATATCAATTAAGATAATAATTCCTAACATAAATTTTACCACTATGAATTTGTGGTAATGAATCTCTGAATGCCATAATTTGGCATTTTATAATTTTTATTGTTAGAATATTTTATAATTTTTGTTTATAAGTATTTAATTATTATACTATATATTTGATAAATTGTTGTGTTAATTTATATCAGAAACTGACTAAAACGTTTGCATTCCGGTTAAGTGTCTTACAATAAATATGGGTAGTTAACTGTTTTTTTATGTTAAATATTATATTCTGCTAAGTCGTTTCTACTTCTCTATACTAAACATCATTCCAATATATCAATCTCTTCAATATCAATATTTAAAGCTTACTATGTTTATTATTTTTGTAAAGTTTTAATTTAGTTGAAATTTATAAAAAATAGTTTTTATTTAAATTAAAGTTTTATATATATACTTCATTTATTATAATATTTAAAATTAAATATTGACAAAGATTACAGAAATGTGGAATGAAATAAACAACATTTAAAAAACAAAACAATTTAATCTAAATGCTACATTAATAAAATGACAAAAAATGGTACAGAGTCAATATGAGATAAAAAATAAATATGTGATTAACTTAACAATCACTTCAGTAATGCAGCAGCTCTGTTTGCCAACAATTTATCCACAACAAACACAAGGTTACAAAAGTATATGCCTACCAAAATAAATAGCAAAATTACATTAAATAAAACTACAGAAAATGAAGTTTTCAATATCATAGATAGTTTAAAAAATAAAAATTCATCCGGCCATGATCTCATAAACCCAAAATCACTTAATAGATGTAAGATAATCTTATCACCTATTATCGCCATATTAATTAACAAAGCCATTGATCAAAGTGTATACCCTGATATTCTAAAAATAGTCAAGATTACACCAACTTTTAAGGAAGGAGATACAAAAGATCCCAATAATTACGGACATAGTTCACTACTTCCAACATTAAAGAAAATTATATATCAGCAAATAGTAGATCATATTGAAAATAATAATATCTTACTTTGTTAGCAGTATGGATTCAGAAAATATCACATCACTATTGATGCCGTAATATCTGCTCATGACCAAATATGTAAACAATATAGTTAATAAAATTAATAGAACTATTCCACTTTTTATAACATATAAACTTTCTAAATATAAGGCAGTTGCGAATAGTGTATAAAGCGATTGTTTTCTCCAAATATAATTATTTGGAAATTGTGAAAAACTCAACTAACCAGTCTTCAGCTAACACAAAACAGACTTCTAAAAATAATCTTTTCTAAGAGGAAAAGAAGATCAACAATTGAAATTCATATCAAAAGTAAAATCCTAATAATAAAAGACAATTATCAATTATAGTTAATCTTTTGATTCACAAAGTAATACATCAAACTGAATATCTACCACTTGATATCAAGAAATGTATGAAAATAAGTTATGAACATTAATAATATAAACACAAGAAGAAAAAATTATATCTACTTAACTGCTAAAATAAATAAGGTAATGGATGCAGCAAGTATTTTTGGAACAGACTTTGTGTTCACATTAAAAATATTTTAAATTGAAACATTTTCAAAAATTATTTTTTCTGAATTACTACAAACATATTGAAAGCTATATAATAAATACATATATAATGATAAAAAAAACTTGAGGAATAACTATATGTTGAAAATTCTATTTTAACTTGCTATCTCATCTTTTTTATCTTTACTTGTACATTTACATATTTTATGAAGGAGCAAACAAAGTATTTGTAACAACACAATAATGTCATCATTTACCTCTATTTTTATACAAGCATCCATAATTAACAGTCTTGAGCATATATCCCACCTATAAATTTCCCTGTAATTTAGTATATACATACAATTATAAGTGTATAAACCCTTTGTAGCTCTGTTATGTATTTATATTTCGTTTTTTTAGTTAGCGCCTTATCCATAATTTTAATTAAAACTATACCTATCATGTAAAAAGTAACTAGCTCGATCATCCAATTAATGGATGCCTCTATAGTTTTTCTCAGATTTCTATTATTTTCACTTTTTACTTGTACTCTGTATACCAGTACTTACCTGTTATATATATATCTAGACCTATGGCAATAGGTCGTTAGCTAGTAAAGCTAAGCGAACTATGTAGTAGGTAATATAGGA
>JAYRBW010008530.1:0-13463 GCA_036023295.1 Invenusta paracnida
TATTTTTAAAACTTTACTTCATTATTAGTAAGTCGATAAATTTAAGCAGTAGAGATAGACAGCTAAATTTACTATATACAAAACTATAAGTTTTGGGTTACATAAACTTTTAGGTGACAAATCTTATTATTTTACTCATATAAAATTTCATGAGTGTAAATATCCATAAATACATATATTAGATATAAAATTTACATAATGAAAATCTGTGATGTTTATACTAAAAAAACATTTAAATGTTTAGCTTTAGTTATCTATAACTTGTCATATTTATCTCTCATACATCACAAATAAATCTATTGAAATAAAATATGAAAACATATTAAGAAAAATACTATTCGGTATATCTTTTGTCAAAAAACGATTGATCACATAAAAGCATAATTATAAATACATTTAGCCAGAGGATAACGGTCGTTATAGTCATATAAATGCTTAATTTATAGATATATGTAGATAATATATACCTAAGGCCATAATATACAAAAATTAAAAGATATACATATATTAGATTTACATTGTCCTTCCTTTTACCGTTGAAGAAATGTTATAAAATATTCTAGAATTAATATGGAAGATTGTTTAAATGTTACCACTATATATGTACAGTTTAATGAAAATGATTTGAGCCCGAATCCACTAAAACGAGCTTTTTTCAGTTGAAATAATACTTTTTTATTAAATAAACTGTAACAAAATATTTTTTAATCTATACTAAACTTCCCAGACATAGTATAAATTGTTTTGTGCAAATCAAATGGCTAATTATAGTCATTTATCCTAATGCTAGAGTGACTGAGCTATAATTTAGCAATAACATTACTTATACTATATGTATATGGAGTATTATGTTTTTATTTCTCTGAATGTTGATAATGTAGCCTACCTTACAAACACGGACTGTTTAAATGGCTTAGTTCAGGATGACGCACGTTCTCAGGGAAACGCGACGTTTTAGGATGAATTCAGACTATATCCTGGCCAATTTATATTTATTTATTATTATAATAGCCTTCACCATGGTGGACTTTTCTGATTTCTCCTATCTTTCCACATCCCGTCTAAACAACTATAATTGGAAGGATAAACAATATTTATATCGCAACTAGCGAAGCTTATTCATATTGAACTTGGATGATTCATTAATTGCATGCGTTGAAACTGTACTTGTATATATATTTAACAAACTCTAATATATGTTTTCAATTTATTCCAAATTTTACATCATTCCAAATATATAGTTTCAGTAATTGAAATACATAGATAGCATACACTAAACTTTGTTAATATGAATGTTGTTAATATGGATGAAACGCATCCGTATAGAAGTAAACAATTCTCTGCTCTTAATTGAATATAACTTTCAATGAATTTTCAGACAAAAAGCGAGAAGTATATTCTCTGATTTTATACAACATGTATCTAGACGTTTGCTTAGACGCACGAGTAGGAATCGATAAATTCACTGTCAAAAAACAATGTTGAATTTCTGTTTGAATAGAGATCACTGTTAATTTCATTTAGAGTTTTTTGTATATGTGTTATAAGTGTATATAAGTTTTTTTGTAGTTAAGCCAGAGCAAGTTCAACATACGGTATATGTGCGTAAATATCTTCCCAATATATGTATTATTTATAACAGTATGTATATAAAATACGTTTTTCTTTTCAGCTATACCTACGTGCCTTCGATTAATTTTCTCGAAAACAAATATGTCAACTTAAATTTAAAAAAAATTATAATTCTTACCCGTTATATAAATTTTTTTTTTGATTTATTGAATACTATTTTTTCTGTTAATACCATTGTTTTAAAATTGGTAGTCAGAAAACCTACCGATTATACGGTTGAAGCTTTTTAAATTTCCCTTTTTATTTCAAAATATTGGTTTTCAAACAATATGTATGTATATAGAAATATGGCATTCATGTAACATACCATATAGCAAAATTTACTGACTATTTCTTACTATTATTTCCATGTTTTAACTTTTTCAATAGAGACAAAAATGTAATAATTTCAAGAAAATCAATGAATCTTTATTTTTACGAGAAATATTTCTTTAAAACTTCTCGCAAGACCCCCTTTAACTTCTATCCTACAATACAAATGAAATTCCTATAAAAAGAACAGAATCGCATATTTTCAAAACACAAGAGGGAAAGTAGAAATCGGTAAATAAAGTATTTACTCAACTTCTCCCATTACAACAATATAATTGCTCGATCGAAAGTTTTCGAAGTCCCCAGGATTCCATGTCTACCAATAACGCTACACATGCCCGTGTAAATTTCTCCAGCAACTTCAATGGTTGTAGTTGTGAAGAATTAGTCACAATCTTCGTGGATCAATATAAAGTGACGGTCTGGTCTGTTAGTTTGTTCAAAACGATCTATTATATATCTACTTATTGTAACTGGGAATGTGAGAAGGGGTCAAGTAATTTGAACGAGCCAGACTTTATGTCTACATAAAAAGCGCAGTCTGTTGCATGTTCATGTAGACAACCCCTCCTGTAAAAGATAGCAGTATACTGTGGGTATTCTTAAAAATATCTTACACTATGAATCAAAGGGAAATATGCAATATATATATATTGTGCGCTATCGTTATAATTTTTAAACTATCAATGCTTTATGAGGTTTCCTATTTATGATTGTGCCAAAAATAGTTCCTTCAAAAAGGAATGATATTTTTTATATTTACCTGATCAAGCGAGCTTTACATTATTTTAAATAGGTAATGTGAGAATTTATTTTTGAAGATACTACTTAATTTTGCTCAAATATTTACTGAGATAAATATGTATATAAATACATTTTTTACCGATTCGAGAAGCATCCACTGTAAAATTATAATTCAATTACTTCCAAATCAATCAACTTGATTAGAAATTTGACGTTAAAAATCCTATTGAACATATACCGTCTAGATGAACAACAAAACGCAATAAATTTTGCCCTGCAAGAATACAAACCAAAAAAATAAAGAATTATAGTGAATGATAGCATACAAAGCTAACTGTAAAACTCTTGACAACATATTCTTTATATCTGCAGTCTAATTTCTAACAACAAATCTCATTTTAATTTCAATTTATATAAAAATCATTCCCGATTTAATTATATGGGGAAAATATAGAATATATAAAAACTATAAAACAGTAACGCCACCAATACGCTTACTACAGCTAATATAGAAAATCATGCAAACATGTATATTTAGTAACATTAATGAAAAATTAAAGTATCAATGATGTATATTCCAGTGAACAAGGCTCTAATTAGTGGATAATTAACAAGTATTTTATTTGTTAAGAATAATGTATTTCTGGAATTTCCTGCGTTTATGTTATGAACAAAAATGAAGTTAACTGCTTTTTGCTTAGAACTTGGCGCTCGAATACAAGATTTACTACTTGCTTATTAATAAATAGAGATTACATTTCTAAACGATAAAATCCTGACCTCACATTCCTTTCTTGGTCACAAATGGATATATATACCCTGCGTGTGTGTGTGTGTGTGCTATATAAATGTGTCGTATTGATTCTTGTGTTTACTTCTGATAAGTTTATAAAGAGATTGTATAGAAGAATACTCTCAAAATTGCTGTTCGTAATAATAAACATTAATTCAGAGTAGGTTTAAGAAGTCTAACTGACATTAGAAATAAATAAATAAATATATATAACTTGAAACGAAAATGAATGGCAATTTAGATTTTAACAAGGACTACTACTTTGGATTTTACCTTGTACAAATCTATTGAGGTCAGTAATAATAGACTTTTTATTTACCATGTAACTCTCCACAAAGTGAAACATAAAATTTAGTACGTTCAAACGGCTTATAACTTGTATGCTTATTATTTTAATATAAAGCATTAAGAATTTAAACTCATGGATATTAACATTTGCACAAATATACAAAAATGTTTATATTTATCACTTTAATAGTGTATATCAGTGTCCGAGTAATATGGAATTTATTGAAAATATATAATTTACTCTATTTTATATTCTCATACGAATATAATTTTTTATAAAAGTATAGGTAAGTCATATAAAGGTGAAATCAGGGACTACTATAACACACTAAAGTATTCCTTGGGTGAAATATTATTGTCTATACATCAACTAAATATCTAAACCGTTTAGTGTTTTTCATATAATTGTATAGGTATATTGTAATGCAGTAATATTTCTAAAATATTTGTGTTATTAAAGATATTTGAATAATAGTATATGACTTATCTTAATAGATTAAGATATCCAGCAAGATTATTCTAATGAAGTAATTTATTTTTATTAATATTGTCCAGTTGTACTTGATGCAGATCAAACTTGTTTTCTAATTATTATATTAATACAATTAGAATAAAAA
Organism: Invenusta paracnida; assembly: GCA_036023295.1. Lineage (NCBI taxonomy): Eukaryota > Metazoa > Platyhelminthes > Proseriata > Coelogynoporidae > Invenusta > Invenusta paracnida. The sequence goes on from JAYRBW010008530.1 coordinate 4,387, forward strand.
TATGTCAGACTGCAATAATATATTTCATATTTTTAATAATACACAATATAAACCATTGCAATATAAATAACACAATATACCATGTTCAATAATATACATACCGAATCAGTAGTATAATTAGTTTAAAATGATGAGATGAATAACTAAGACAATAGATTATTTTAGAAAAATAGTAAAACCATAGAAGCATTGTAAAACAATTTCAGTTTTTATTTACTTCAACTGTCAATGTAAAATTCAAATCCAGAAAACTTGAAGAAATGGGGAGCATTACACACAGTAGTAGCGGTAGTAGTCATGTAGTTTGCATTGTTGATATCCACAACACTCGTTCGTTTTCGAGCAATGCTTCCCCTTGACTTTGCATGCTAAAACGAAGAAGGTGTAGTATACGCCATTCATCGTGTTCAAAAGCAGTTTCAATGTGCGCGAGTGCTCTTTGATTTACACGTAAATGGGGTTTCTGGTAAATGCCAAAAATGCCCTTATAATTGGCTTTTGGGGTATTTTTAAATGTAAACAAATTAGCTTTTCGAAATATTATTAATTGACATTGGAGATATATATATATATACTAATTTCTGAATAACAAATGATATAGATATATTTCGATCATAACAAGTATTAAGAAATGATTTAATCAGCGTAGGAATGAATGAACTATCATAAAAATATAATGCATTAATAAATATTATAGAAATGCAGTTAACATATTCCAAAAATGCATAATTTTGAATATAATTTTATGTTATTGGTTTAATTTATATGTGGCATATGCATTGTGTTTAGTTAAATGGGTGTAAGCTAGCTAAAGGATCTATGCTATGATTATCAATAAAAATATAGAAAACAAATAATTTTATATATATATTTTTTATAATCCACGTTTCTATAATAAAACATAAATGTACACAATGCAACAAATTTTACAATAACATTGAACCACTATTCTCATTTTTAAACATTAATGACATTATATTCACGAGTAAAGTCAATATTGTATTAGGTAACCATTTCTGTATAACATATTTATCTTAATATGGTATAAAAACTACAATCAACTCTACGTATTATAAATATTTACCTTGAAAACAAGATAAAGTTCCCTGCAGTAGAAAGCACCAAATACATACCAATAGAAAAGCAAAAGCAAATATCCGCATTACTAATTCGATAAAAAACAGTATTATTACTTTTATATTGTCTTTTCTCAAAAACTGCGTTGTAAAATTTTAATATTGACCTTTCAATTTTTGCATATTGCATTATTGATTTTTGAAATATAAATACATTCATGGCGTAAGTATTCAGCGAGTACGTATTATTTTTAATTTTGCATCAATCAATACTTGAACAGTCTAAGCGTGAAATTTAATTGATTCCTTAAATTCTAGTTCATCAATTTTTGTTGAAGCATTTATAAGTCAAATATATCTATTTAAAAAAAATCTTAATCCATCATTAAAAACAAAAGTTAATTATGTTAGAATACAGTGATAAAAGTCAGCTGATTTAAAAGTAAAATAAAAAATAAAAAATGTATTCATTGTTTTGAGAAATAAGACGCGTTTGCAGAATAGTTTCTGCTTCCCCATTTAGTATAATTTATAATTAAAAAAGAACAATATATATAAAGCATTGTTATATAGGCAATACGAAATAGTAAATAGAACTCATTAAATAAAGCCATAATTATTTCATTGCATTTCAAAAAATGCTTAAAATGGTTTTAATTTACTATGTCTTATTACAACAATATTTATATTATATAATACCCATTGCTCTCTTTTAACTGTAATTTTTACAAACTGATGATGCAGAAAGGAAGCTGTAAAACGCCTCTATTTTTCATTACAATAATTGTTCTATTTTTATTTCATTTTAAAATATTATAATAATCTTACATAAATAAATATGTAGTCATAATCACAGAGTAAAGAATACTTTTGTATTCATTACTCTATGATCATAATAGCGAATAATTTTATTAACTTTTAGACAATGACAATCAATATATGTATTTTATCGATTTAAACAAAATAATAACATTTAGTTGTAAATTATTCCCTTCCTCTGCTAAGAAATTTGATACTATTTAGCTTGTATAGTACCTATACTACAATCTCAATGAGTACTTTATCTATTAAGTGTTATAAAGTATACTTAGTCTGGTATCTAATCAGATGCAAGAGCTAAATAATTCTGCTGGCATAGTTACCCTCTGAGCAGAAGTAAGTTTACGCTTGCTTCAGGCAAAAGTTCGTCTCCTCAAAATATCAACTCGTACCATATTCCACCGTGTTAAAAATATAGGAGCTAGATGCCTGCCCAATAAACGATAGACTACCAAAATATGCACTAAATCTTCAATTCAATGGCTAAGTTAAAATCGTAGACCTTAATCTTTATATAATTTATTTGGGTGTATCAGCTAGCATAGTTCTCCCCTTGTATTAATTGAAGATTGACATTCTGCTTCAGATTGAGTAGCAGGGATATTTTTATTGCTTCGAGGATCATGTCTATTGAAGAAAACTTCTGACTTGAAAATTGATTCAGATTGAGTTAGTGACTGTGAACTAAGGTATAAAGAGTTCACCAATTAATATAGACAAATTACTACTGTCAGTGCTATATTGGGAAGAGAGATGACAAAGACGGAGATTACAGAAGTAAAAGTCAATCTGAATGATCAGTCTGGAAGTTGAAGAGGATAATATGGGATACCATACTTAATAACTATCAATAACAAACTATATTTTCAATTTTGCAGCGCACTTAACACTCCAAAAAAATGAATTTGTCTTATTTTAATAAATTGTTTTAAATAGTATTATAGATAAATTGCAAAATATTCTACCTATACGAGATAAAAATTAATCTACAAACTTATTTGATTGTTTGATAAAAGTTAATTATAATATTTTGGTATTTTTTATATAATACAAAAATGTATATATCGATTTTAATGGTCACATAGCTTTGTTTAAATAATTATTAGTCTATACATAATCGTCAACCCTTCTCATTTATTGAAATTTTGATTACTTTTCATATTATATTACGCAAAATAAAATAAATTTGTAAAACATAAGAATATTATTACTTTGTTTGCTTTTATTTCTTCTACTTAAAAATACTTTCATTCAAATTACAAAGTCTTGGCAATTTTTCTCTTTTGTAAAAATGAAACTGAAATCATGGGGTCGATTTTTTTAGTAATTGTGAATGGGGTTATATTAAAATACAACTCTCTTTGTTTCTTACCAAAGTAATTCCAAAACTTTTAAAGTAAATTATATAACTAGATGCCAATAAAGACTCAAAATGTCCAACATCTTCATTTTTAGTCCTATCGTATATTCATCTCTAATTAAAAGAGCAATTACTTATTCGAATTTTGACCTCCATTTACGAGGTGCATCTCCAGTAAGTAAGTTTCGCGCACATTCCTTAATAATATGAAGTAACAACGAAAATAACAAATCTGCGCTTGTTAAGAGTATTACGAATATATTCAATATGAGCAATGTTGATGTGATGTACCTACCAAGACTACCTAAATATATGTATGTGACACGTTGATAGTTATACAGTTAATTGAAATTTGTCATCATGAACTGCACACAGATACTGCGCAGGGATAAATTATTTGCCAAGTACGTTCCCGATCTGTTGACGAATGATCAACAGCAAGAATGGGTGAGGCAGTGTCGTTTCGAGTGAAGACTCATCATGGATCAAATAACTCATCACTGATGACGAAACCTGGGTCTTCAATTGACTGTTGGAGGATCTCGATCTAAAGAGACAATCTATACCCAATGGTTCTCTGAGTCCAGAGAAGCCGTACATGCATTCGTGTTGAAACAGTAGCATGAGGTAACACACCGGTGGAATCAGGGGTCTTTGAAGGTGATGAATATCGTCTTCTTTGACACCCAAGGAGTTCTTCTGGATCAACTGGCCAGTTCCTGTGGGAACTAAAGTGAATGCAATCTATTATAAATGTGTCCTCTAAGAGAAATTGCGTCCTGCTATTCTTAGAAAGAGGCCTAGCTTGCTAGAAAAAGGGTATTTATTCTCCATGACCATCCAATTATGTAGGAGTATATATATTTATTAACTTCACATTGTTTATAATAAAAAATTAGACGAGAAAAAGAATCAATACCTTCGTACATTCTCATCATTTAACCTTAGTAGAAAATATTTCTATTATTTCATTATATGTCTATAATTATCACAAATACATTCACAGTTTCCTCTCTTATATGTTTCATTGTTCTCAATTTCATCAAGCTTAACTGGAGTAAATAAGTACTTTATTACCTAATTATAAATATACTATTCTTATAAAATCATTTTAAAGTTTCACGGTAAATAGTTTACTAAGCTTAGTATAATATTGTATTCCATATAAATAGAACGTGTTTCATATTTTAACTCATTAGAGTCTTGGTAACATTTTACAATATGCATTTGCTCGTTTTCTCAAAAAGTTTTAACTTACAAATGACCTAAAATATTAATTCTCTAACCCTTTAACCCTCTATGCTTGACCTTTCTGCATAACACACCTAGGCATTAACACAACATTTTGTTATACACAATCAAGCCAAGTCGCCATTGTGAAATCCCTAATCTACGACATATATTCATCAACTCTGAGTAGTCCATATGTTAGTAGGTATATTCATTGATATGGTAGTACAGTTTTAGTAGTCAGCTATACATACATAATATAGCTGATGAAGGCGCCTCAATTGACAATACTCAACGGAAGTGGATGGTGGGAGGCGAGTGAATAAATAATGTATTTACAGAACCTACCATTCCTTGTACATATCGTAGACCTGCATGCCTTCCTTCGTACATTTATAATATATACCCACTTTCTCGCACGAAAGTAAAAATATATATGTACAAATAAGTGTAAGGACAAGATAAATACATAACCATTGCATGCAACAACTTTCTGTCTATTTTTTACAGTGCCTGGAGAGTATTTTTCCGCTCCTCTCTCATGAACATTAAGTATTAAGTATTGCACAGTACTGTAGTTTAACAACCAACTGAAGAATACGTCAGTCCACAAATTATTGTCGCACTCCCTCCTGGGTTCTCGCGTACCCACTTTATGAAAATACATTTCTCCCTTGCGATAACCTTCTACCATACAGTAGTACCTCCCCATATTGGCTAATTTCTCTGTGTTAGGCAATAAATTGCGCACATCCCAGTGCCGTGCAAACTACGAGGTACTATTCATAGTACAGTTGACGTTTCTTATATAGATCAGAAATATCTACACCCCACCAGGCTATTTTGAATTTAGGCTGACAATAAACCTGTTTATTATAAAATATGATAATAAGAAAATCTCCCTTCCTTCACTAAGAGGACGCGAGCTAGGGGGTAATGAACGGGTTCCGCATAAAGAGAGAGATAATCGATATAGCTTTTCCCCTCTACTAACATTCTTCATTCTGTCTATCCCATATTTGGCATTGTTCTTGTCCCGATATTTGTTGTATGTCTATGTACAGCCTTAAATCTTCTTGTGATACAGAAATGGCATTAAAACTAGAAATGGATTGTAAACCAACTTGAGTGTGAGCAGAATCTTGGGATAAGTCAGATAATGGGAGTCCTCAATTTTGTAACTCTCAACATTAAATATAAAGAGAACGCTTGAGGGAAGACGGGTAATTTGACAAAACTTTTATGAAAATTGCAATTATTACCATTTTCGCTCTTCCTCTCCAATTACTGCCGCTAAAATGGTAAAAGTACAAAGAGCCGTCAATATAGTAAACAAAATCATTGGAACTCCGAAAATTCGGTGCTCTGATTTCTTTCCCCTAGGAACACAGATAGACATTACCGTCTGACAACAAACCGACTAATTGAAGTTGTTCCACAATTCGAAACGGAAGATTTGACCAGATAAAGGAGCCATGGGGTGACAATCTATATTATAAATGTACCGTTATAAATTCAATAAATATATGTTGAGTGTATACGAGTACTGTAGAAATTCGAATGATATTAGAACTAAAAGCCTGATGGTTTTAGTCTGCTGAATTTGGATTTAATTTCCTATAAATATTGGTGTCGATTTAGTAACAATTAATGATAAAAGTCCATTAAGATATCACCACAGATACCTTCAATATAGACACCATAATTCAAATTGTAAAACAATTCTACTATAAACAAGACAATATATGTTTAATAGCGTCATGAAAATGCCGGAAATAATAAAATCTGATTTAGATATTTGGCCTTTAAAGTACCAAAATATGTTTCGACATATCTATAGGGTAACTCAATTAATAACGATAATTGTATCAAAGATTTTTTAAGAAAAATAATATTGTATGATTCTTGCGAAAAATATTAACTTAATAAAGATGTATATAACTCGTTTTTACAGTTAGTTACGTACTTTGCAGCATTTGTTTACTTTATATAATCTATTGTTTCATTTCTCTTCTGTGTAAGTGCGATCAAACTTTAGTCTTCCTAATTTAATAAAACGTGTAATGCAAAGTATGTACGTACATAGATATACATTTGTTGGTCTGGTTTTTTATTGCAAGTTTTGTTAATAAAAAAGCAAAATTGTGATAATATCAAAAAGTAATTAAAGATAACACAGTACCATATAAAATAAGAGCAAACATTTATTAAAAATAATTAAAAATATTACATAATTTCAATATATTTTGTTATTTATAGTGAAAGTACAGTCAACTATTTTAAACTATAAAATACAAACGACAAAATGAAATAAAATATTACTTTGAATACATATATACATATACCTAAAAATGATTTGTATTAATTTTATACAATATTTAGCATTTCATTTAATAAGTATATAGTTTTTTATGTACAGCAAAAGATATTTAAAGTTGATAACATCGATGAATAGGCAATTATTGTGTATTTTAATCTGTTATAACATTCTGCTATATTCTGATAACCGAAATATACACATTCTTTATAACTTCATATCTACAGCCCACCCAAAATGTTCAGTTATACTGATCAACATGTAGAAATTGAAGGCAGTATAGACCAAATACTTGCTTGCAAATATTTCGCTAATTATACAGTGTATCGTATTTTGTTTATAACTTATTAACAATAACAACGAACGGAAATTGATGTCCCGCCAATTTGCGGTATATACAATTATATTTTCTGGGTATTTTTTTTAATATTTTTGGCAAATAAATACAGAATTAAAATCTCATAGAAAGTTTTTTTTAAGTATAAAAATTAGGCTTTACGTCAATTGAATACAAAATGTGTTCCTATTAATTTAGTTCTGTTTATATCTGCTATTTAGCTATCTGTTGCTGAAATATGTATTTCAATTTATGAGATACATATACAAAGTGTACTAATTGTTCTAGTTTCCCCATTTTATGGACATTCTGTAGTATTTGTAGCATTTAAAATACACTAAGTATGTACTTTCCCTTTTCTAACGGAAACATATATTTAAAAATATAATAAATAACAATTGTTGGTATAATTTCAGTTCAAACAAAATCTAAAATAATCTAAAATTTTGTAGTATATTATGCGACTTGACCTTTGAAAACCATTTATAATCTACTAGGAATCTACAAAAGCAACGCCATTTCGTGCAAATATGAACTTTATGTCCTATCAAACTACTGAGCTCTTATTGACTAAATAATAATTTTAAACACACATATTTCTAATAAAATTATGTTTATGGCAGAATTAACATGAGGTAAATATTTGCGTAGTTAATACTTGCATGAATTTGAAAGATAAAACATAGGGAAAACGTTTATAGTAAGTCTATGTTAGTTTTAATTTAATAATGAATATGAAGTGATTTTAAAACTAATTTTCCTGTGACAACATAAAATTATAATCATAAATAAATAATATTTCACCACATTTCAAGAAAAAAAAGCTTGTTTAGATTCGAAAATCTGACTTAGTGAAAAGCAATGTTATTTTCATTTACTCACTAAATTCATTAATAAATGCATGTTCGCTTTTGAAGAAGTATTTCTTATTTTAAAAGAACTCAGTAAAAATATATATCAGGTATGTAGAATATACTGGAAAATAAGGCTGAATGCACAAGTAATATTAATTTCTAGCAAATAAAACGTAAGCTAACAAGAAACGTCTAATTAAACTTCCTTAGATTTATTTTCTATCCCAGTATAACCCATATGAAGGCACTAACATAAGGTACATGATTCCCCTCATATACCCTAAAAGCAATTAATTCACACAATATATACATTATTGTAACCTGCGTTATTCAAAAAATCTTTAATTGTGACCACACATACATGATCGTACATATGAAGAAATAAATTGTCTTATCTTCAACACGCAATAAGCAATAATAAAAAGTTTCGTGCTGCAAAACAATAGTAAACAATCGTGTTGCTTTGTTATATTTCCGCGACATATGTCGACAGCAAATTGGCAATTCAATTTGAATACTTAGACAAAAGGGTTTAAAAATTACAGAAACAACTAAGATCGATATTTTCCAGACACGTAAAATTATTCCGATCTTGTTAAGATCCGTTGACTTTTGTTCTTGATTTTAATTCATTAAAAGCGTAATTAACTACCATGAGACTAATGTTGAGTGTAAAAAGCATCAACATTATATTTTGTGGAAACAAACATTAATTTTTATATTTTACTTATTTATTGATAGATATACGTCACGAGCAATTTAGATGAGAAATTAAGATGTGTATAGGGTATAAAAATAGAGTCTATGTTTTAGAATGAAATATATTAACAGTCGAAGTTGTTTAACCAGTTGGAGTAAAATATTTAAAATATTGATAGGTATAATTTTCAAATATTAAAAAAAAACCCAGATTTTTTAAAATTGAAATATATCTCAATGGATTATAGTTAATATTGATTTCATTATTATTATTAATATTTCTCATTAAAAAGAGATTATAATATTCATATATCATTAATCCAGCTAGGCAATATAAAACAATTACAAGGCAATATAAAGTTTATATATGCCTGCTAATTTTCAA
>JAYRBW010008541.1:0-13462 GCA_036023295.1 Invenusta paracnida
AACTGTTTGTTTCTTGATTAAAGTATTAAACATGTTAAAGTTATAATTAACTAAAGCATAAGATAGTTACAGTAAATTGTTATTCTTCTACACTATGTAAAATTGCCATTTTATTCAATCACCTTTTCATGTCTAATCATCGTTTCCATTTCATGATGAATCTCACCTGTCAAAGACAACTTTTTTTAGTATATAAATTGGAAAATAAAATAAAAATTTATTAAGAATGCTTGGCAATGGTACATTTTTACAGAAGCAAGGAAACCCTTGAATACATTATTAATTGTTTATAATAAGCTTATAATAAATAGAAAATCAAAAAAACGACAGAATCATAAAAATGCAGCCAAAAATAAGATAACATTGCCATGTACATATATTGATCAGAAAACGTCCATTCAAAAAATGGTAAATGGCAGTCAATAAAATGTGGTGATATAAAAAATGACGCCAAGAAGATGTGTATTATTTTAAGATTTATGTCTATTCTTGGTGCTAAACTAAAAAAATGTGACGAATGTTTAGCAGGCAATTGGCCACACACACCTGCATATCATACAAGTGTGACAGTAGACTATTTATTAGCATTAGTTATATGTGAGTTCCGCATCTAGAAATTAATGCGGCTATTTCACAATTGAGACGCTACTGTACTTAGTAGAGGCTCCACCCATACCACTACTTACCACAGCAATACCATGATAAATCGTTGAAGCGTCTGGTATAAATTATGTTTTCCAGAAGATATACTATGGTCCAGATCTCGAGTTTAGTAGTCCATTATAAGACGTAAATTCAACGTATTATTAAAACGCTTGATGGAAATTGGGCATTTTTAGTTTACATCAAGAATATATTCATAACTATTATAATAATACACATCTTCTTGGCGTCATTTGTTATATCACCATCTTTTATTGACTACCATATACCTTTTTTTTAATGGGCGTTTTCTCAATATACATTTTTTTCCATGAGAAAACATCCATTCATAAAATGGTAAATGGTCGTTAAAAAAAGATGCGGATATAAAAAATGACGTCAAAAAGATGAATATTATTTGAATAGAATTATGTCTATTCTTGAATCCAAACTTTAAAATGCACAATTTCTAACAAGCGTATTGATAATACGTTGAATTTACACATACTGAACAACTAAATTAGAAATCTTGACCATTGCATATCTTCTGAAAAACATAATTTATGCCAGACGCTTTAACAATTTAACTTTTTTAAAGCGTTTGAACTTTCACTTTGCTGTCACCCCAATTTTGTTAATTACGTTAATAAGAAGAATATGCTAGTTAAAACATTATTTTATATAATGTTTGTTTTGATGAAATTTAAAGAAAAATGTAAACACAGATTTGATCAGATTGATGACCAATTTAAAGAGGTATATTATAAACTAAAAAAATTTGGAAATTCAATAAAACAGTTATAGTCATGAGTACAAAAATAAATTATAGGTATAACAATAACTGATATTCATAGATTTTGAAAAAAATATTCTTTATATTTTTAAATAATAATTTGAAAAGAATAAATAAAACACTTTTATCACATATTTAACTGCTCTAGTATTCGAACACATTCTTCGTGGTGCTTAATTTGAGATCCCATAAGTCTCACTAAACACTTATAATGCAAAGGAGATTTGATTATACCATTTAAATCCTTCTTATAAGCCTTTATAGAATCACCCAGTTCCATTCTTTTGGAAACCATTTCATGAGTAGGTTTTCGTGGATCATCTTCTAGAGATACAAGAATATCATGGTCTTTTTTCAGTGCATCTAAATTATGCTTAGACTCTAGTACACCAGTAATATCTTTCTCAAGAAAATTTTTCATAGGCCTTGAATAGACTTTCTGTGCAGTTGACATTAATTCATTTTCAACTTGTCCACATAATTTTTGTGCAATGCCATATTTTGTGAAAACTTGACCATTCAATCCAGGAGCTATAGAAATGGTATTACCAATTAGCTTTAAACTTTCACCAAATTCCTGATAAAGGCTAACCCTGTCGTCATCTTCTTCTGGTTTGAGAATCTCGCATAATGTCGTGGACCCTCGAAGATAAGGATTGGGTTGTCGGACACACCCTAATTTCTCCAATGCTACGCGTAGGTTGAATTCAAATAGTTTAAGCTGATCGGAAGTTTGCGACATTATCTGGTAAAGTTCCTCAACTGGTTTACCTGAAGGCTGAGGTAGAGGTCGTTTAGGAGCTGGCTTTGCTGGGGCAGGCTTTGCAGTCTTCGCAGGTGTAGCCTTCTTTGATGATGGAGAAGTCTTAGAATTTGAAGGACTTTTCTTTGGTGAAGGCTTTTTTGCTGGAGACGCATTTTTTGTTGGTGACGGCTTTTTTGATAGTGGTGACTTTGTCGGTGAGGGTGAAGGTTTCTTTGCCGGTGATACGTTCTTTGATGGCGGTGTCTTTGTTGGAGTTTGTTTCTTTGCTGGTGATGTGTTTTTTGCTGGTGAAGCCTTTTTCGCAGGAGAATTGGCCTTTGTAGGGGATTTTCCTACCATTACTACATCAAGTTCAAAATTTTCTGTAAAAAATTATCAATTCCATGAAATTGATTATATGTAATTTGTTTACGAAAGTTTGAATAGGTAATTTTAATGTGCGTGTTATCTATCGATTATTTTAGTATTTATTGAAGTTTATTTATTTCTTCTTAAATTACGAAAACAAAAATATAGAAAATCAGAAACAGTCACGATTCTCAATCTTTCTACCTAAATAATTCGATTCAGTAATTAGATGACGTTATAGCATCGTCAGCGATTAATTTAAGAGATGCTAGCAGCTCTATGTAGTTATTATAAGGCAAAGGAGAATAGGCATACATTTGACCAATAATAAATAACACTAGAGTAAAATTCTCAATTTTGATATCATCGTAATCGTGCTCGGAAGCATAATGCATAATATATAGATTGAATACTATACTTATTATTATTGTAAAGAACATAAAATAAAGAGGTAAGAAGAAAAGAAAGAGCAAAACGGCAAATTTATACATATAAAAACTTAGAAAAAGGAGAACAAAGTTAAATGAGCACAAGAGACACAATCCGTAAGTAAGAGCTAAATTAGAAAATAAGGTCAAAACTACTTTCCTCCCTCAAGTTGATTGCAAGTCTTCTCTCCCGAATGAGAATCGCTTCTTTGGCTCTCAGCCCCACAGTGCAAACGTCGCTAGATAGTATAGACGCTTCGAGGTTGGCATTGCAAAACAGCTGGTGCTTGTATATGGAGCTGCTAGAATTAAGGTAGGGTTCTTTAACTTGAACGTGCAGTTGGCGGATGGAACTGCCTATGTACGTGTTCTCGCATCCCATACGCTTCAGCTGGTAGACGCATCTGGTTCTTAGACAAATTTTTGGATCCTTGACTTAACAGTTGGATAGAGTGCAGGGAGTTGGAACGGATTTCTTGAGAGCGCGGCGAAGGGTGCTGGTGGGGTGGTAAATCCTCACAGGTAGTCCAAGTGTTTTAAAAAGGCGTGTGGGATTTTTTCGGTAGACAATGTCGCTGATGAAAGGGCATCTGAGGTACGGTAGGTCTTCAGTCCGTAGCTTCCTGCTGGGTCTGCGTTGTGCCTTGCACTGTGGGGCTGAGAGCCAAAGAAGCGATTCTCATTCAGGAGAGAAGACCCGCAATCAACTCGAGGGAGAAAAGTAGTTTTGACATTATTTTCTAATTTAGTTCTGACTCACGGATTGTTTCTTGTGCCCATTGAACTTTGTTCTCCTTTTCTAGGTTTTATATGTATAAATTTGCCTTTTTTATTATTTCTTTCCTTTTTACCTCTTTATTTTATGTTTTTTAATAAGAATACAATATAATTTTCTTTCGCTCTCTTTTAATAAGTGTTTGTACCACCGTATACGTATAATCTGGTGATACTCTATATAGTATTATTTATATAATACATTCTTTTCTTTAAAGTCATACAGAGACACCCCCGACGAGGCTGTATTACTGCAAAAATTTGGGTGAAATATAATTTTATTCTCGCTGCCCAGGGATAAACACATTTTATTATTAATAAACATACTATTTAGAAAAAGATAATAAGTCAATAAGCACAGTTCACAATAGTTTTACAAACCAACCATTTATAGAAATATCTATGAATCGAAAGGTAGATAACAGGGTTGCTCATAATGACCTTATATTAAATGGAAAGAAAACGTGTCATTGTTATTTCGCCACTTAAGAACTGTAAATACAGGTTAATATTAATGGAGGCCGCTTTGAACACCTTAACTAATTATTACTGTTAATTGTTATTGACATATTAACTGCTGTGTTTTAAAGATAAATACAATGTTGTTTAGAAAGCACATACTTTTGCTCAAATATAAAAAGTAAAAAGCTGCTATGATTTGGAGAAGCGCTTTACGTTAAAACAGCGAAAATATAATTATTTTTTCTTTATTAAACAGGATTAGTCACTGACTCAAGCAAATAAAAAAAGGCAACAGCGTTTCTAAACTTTGGAGTGTTTTCTAATTTCAAAATTATTTGAATCGAATCTATATTATATACATATGTATATACATACAGACATCTGCATCAATGTTATGCTATGTAACTGTTAACTCACTTGGTGATGCGGACAAACTGTTATCTGAAAATGAATAAACAATAAATAAACAATAAATACAACGTACAAGTGTAATACTGGACGTATGTAAATTGTAAATATGTAAGCTAAAAAGGAGTCAATTAATATTTCATATACAATACATACGTACTTAAAAATCGAAGACTTTACCATAAAATAAAACTATTTTACAAAAAAGTAATATATATAAGTTATGTGGACTCAGCTAGATTAAATGGAAATACAGAGGCTGCGTAATAGGTATTGTTATGCCTTCTTCATCATAATGATATCGAACAATAGACATATATATGAAGTATTTATATATTTTGGATTAGAACTTAATGATCATACATTATCATAATGATATCGAACAATATACATATATATGAAGTATTTATATATTTTGGATTAGAACTTAGTGATCATACAAGGAATCTTACACTTTATTTAGATAATAGTATTACAATATAATAGAATTGGGTAATGCACATATTGCTTTGAAATAATGTTATCTTACATAGGCATGACATCTGCGTATATCAACGTATTACTTTTTGCTGAGACAATATAATTTGAAATATTTTGTAGCTGGCATTAGAAAGGGTTTAGTTATAAAATTTTGTTGTCAAATGAACGATATGAATGCCAAAAAATTGAAGATAGAAAACTAAAATTCTCTTAATACCATTTTGAACATAGAACAAAAATACGAATACAAGTCATTGTAAATATCACACTAATAAAATTAATCAAACCTGTTACTAAAAAATAAATCAGCGGATTTTTTATAATGCATTAATTTTGAACAGAGATAGACATATCGATGCTCGACATTTTGATTTGATTAAATTATGAAATGCCTAGGTCGGATAAATTGTGTAATGCATATAGCTGTTCAAATATAAAAAATACATAAATATTAAAGTTTTAAACTACTGATAATAAGATGCCAAACAAAAGTAGTATGAACAATACTTAAAAAGATATAAATTCAGTAAATAAAATTAATACATTAAGTAAAATACCTAAATTGGGTAAATTATATACTGCATATGACTGTTCAAATAGACAAAATTCTCATGAAATCAAAGTTTTATGCTACTAATAATAAATTGACAGACAAAAGTAGTATAACATATAATATTTTAAGTATGAATTACACAAATTTAAAACAAAATTACATTTGGAATTTTGTGAAATATGTAAGGGAGGAATAATGAATAAAGCACGATACTTTCACCAAAATAACAGTGACAACTTTTGCCATTCTTAATTTAGGGTATTTATTAAACAATCTATATAATATACACTAAACTTAAACGTGAGCTATCTCTAACATACTATTTTACATAGATTTTTCATGTATGAATATGACAACCAAAGTACAGTATTATATAATCACACTTCCGAATTGGAATCAGTCGTAAATCGCAATGAGAATAGTATAAGTTCAAAATGGATATATGCGGATAATAAATTCCGATCCGAATGAGACAATTGAAGTTCAATTCGATGCTATCACACAAAATATATAATTGTTATTATAACTTGCAGCATATTTTCAAAAAGTACATGGACAAGCTGAAATTAAGATTTAAACGAAAAGTAACTAAACAAGTTAATAAATATTTTCATTTTTTCTTATGACAATTGTGTGATATGAACATTTTGTTTTGTGATGTCTTATTCAGATATATGGATGCAGACATTACAAGCAACATCTTATACCTGCTGACGTCCAATTTGGAAGTGTGGTTGTATCATATAGAACGTAGATTGTCCAATTTCCAGGGTGTTACCCTTTCACTATTTAAAATTCCGTAGGTCAATTTAATTTCCGTCGTATGCAAAATAAGCCTTAAAAGCAATTTTTGACAATTTGCAATTTTGCAATTTGCAATCTGCAACCAACCTAAGAGTTGTGCTTATCAAAATTTGAGGTGCTTATTAACAAAATGTACTAATAGACAAGATCTCAGTTTAGATGAACTATTTTAGTTGAATTTGTCATATTATGGTGAATAGGGTAAATAATTGAATATAGAAAAATATAAATTTGCCCAAAGCGCGAAAACTTTTTTCTATTGTTGAGATTAGTCCGTATAAACCCTCTTTCAAACGAGTTAGTCAAGAGTTAGTCTTGGACTAACTCGGAGGCTTAATACTTTTCAGAGGAGGTCAAAATAGTGGTGTTAGTCAGGTGTTAATACTTGACTAGTCTTAATTTTTTGGACGTCTCGGACAAACCCACAACTTTGAACTTAACCAATGGCCTCCACTTCCCTTTAAGGGCCAACATCAATTTTTATAAACATACTTTCCCTAATAGTATACTTTAAAAAAGATAAATTAATTTAAGTAATTGTTGTTGACCTCGTAGCCATCCGATCCACTCACTTTATCAAAAATTAAAAGCAGGTAGGTACATTTAGAATTTACAGGTATACATTTACAATAAATTAAAAGCAGGCATATATACAGTAATCATAGAATATAAAAAAGTACTTAAGTACAATACGTATGCATTACTACTGTATGTTTAAGTATTCAACTGTCATTGATAGTATAAATTACAGAATATTTAAGCATCAGATTGTATATTTTAGTCTCTTTATTTCATTTTCACGATCTTATAGTTATTTTATTTCTTTTGCAAATCTTGCCTCCTCTCCATCAATTGCCTGCAGCTGCGATTCTAGCTATTTCTTGCGCTTTTTAGTAGCAGTGTCTGTTCAACCCTTTTTTGTTTGTCAGTAAGGGCAAATTTACGGCGGGTTGATGCAGATTTAACAGACTGAATCAGTTTGGCAGTAAGAAGAACTTTAAGTACACCACCATTGTACCTGAAGCCATTGTAGACTTGTTACTGTGCAATTACTGACTCCTTGTTAATCGAGAACCCATTTTCCACTGCAGCTTGTCCATGAAAAATGACTAGCACTTTTCTGGTAATAATCCATAAATGATAAAAATTCACATCTGACTTTGTAAGCTCAGTGTAGAATGTATCAAGGCGATCTTTATCAAAGGTTTTCAACTTCTCTTTTACAAAAGTAGACCTTACAAAGCTGGAATATTGTTGCTTTTAACAATTGAATCAGCCACAGAAACTTCAACTGTTCAGATTCCAAAAAGCTCCTCCAATAGAATTTGGAATCTGCTGATACATACAGTATCTGTTTTCTCCAATATGGTTGCATGTGATAAAGCTGATGCTCCCTGAATGATGCATGATGCGGTAGATACATTGATTACTATCAATGGCTTACTTCAACTTAGTGGATCCAAGTTTTAGATCATTTTCCTCATTTGATAAAAGCAGAACGGCATTCATCCATTACAGTTGATGTAACAAATTTTTGAAAGCAGTTTTATGACAAAAACAAAAGAAAGGCAAACAAGAATCAATGGTACCAATGGCTTTTCATTCTGGAACCTTCTGAGAAAGGGCTCAAATTCAGATGCGATCAGCTTAAAGAGTTCTAACTTTGCTTTGCACCATACATCTTGAGTGGCCTTCTGTGCTATAGCAAATGACTCGATAATTGGTTTTGGTTTCACCTGAGAACAACTTTGATTTTTAAGACATCGGATTTTGCAAAAGTGACTAGGAAATATACTCCATCAAGTGTATACTTATAACTCTATAAATAGTACACATTTAAAAAATATATAATAGTCTTTATGTTAATTGTGACGTGTATTACCTATGATTCAGAAACAAACATATTTTAAACTTACCAATTTCTTTCAAACAACATTGACTTTTCTTTGAGGTAGTTTGAATATTCTTTAGTTCCGAATGAGATTCATTTAATAACTGTAAGTCTATAATAATGGACAAAGCAAGTAAAAGATTAGTAATTATTAGAACGCATAATTATGCAATGCCGAATTAATTTTAATACGCTAAACAATACAAACATTTTACTTCCTGTTAATATTGCATATTAATAATACATAACCTGTCTGCAAATTCCGAAGTAACAAGTTGAAATATAAAATGTGCAACAAATATAACAACCTCTCATATCAAATATAATGATAGCATTTTCTGTACTTACTCTGTAAACATTTACTCGGCGTAACACCTGAATTTGATTGATTATTTGTAGGAGACAGAAATTTTGGGACTTCAAGCTTGTTTCCACACTGACAGTCAAGAAAACTGCTACCACCCATAATATCCAATAATGCTTCATATCTACTAGTAAGATAACTTACATCATCATTTACATCTCTGGCCATTTCTTTGTCACAGGTAGCTTCTAATACCTCTTCTACGAAATAAGTCAATCCAACATTAGATTTTGTAGTTGAAAAAATTTCCTGTTTACGTAATTCTGTGATAATTTCTTCAAGCTGCTGGATTCGTTCTAAAAGTTGATTTTCTTCAAATTGTATAAGAAGGGGCTGAAACAATCAAAATTAGTAATGCGGATAATGAGAGCGTTTAAAGTTAATATTTTTATTGATTATTAACTGGTATAATATAGCATGTACTTTATAATATTCAACATTAAAGTAATTCAGTTTTATATCACCTAATTTGTCAAATACGATAAAATGGGAAAATAACTATTATAACATAACTATTACTTATTTAACTCAAAGATAAGCAAACAAAACGTACCAGATCTACCTCGTTGGTTTCTGACATTGCCTGAAGTGAAGGCTCAATTGATAAGGTTTCATGAGAGAGTGAAGTCTGTAACTGCGGTTGTAGAGGAATTGAAATTTGATCCTGGAATAAATTTTGCTGCATTGATTGTTCTGGGAAAGTAGTTACTTGACTATTAAGTGAAATTGGTGGCTGTGGTTTTGCAAATTTAACTGGATATAATGGTTGTGGCATAAGTTCTACTACCTTGTTTTCTAAATTTTGTGATAATGGATATTGTACTATTGTAGCTTCTTTATCTCCTGTAATTTGTGACAGTGAATATTGTGGTAGCGCAAAAACTTCAGAATTTGACATTTCAGGTGGACTTCGTGATGGCATGGAAATTATTGTATTCTCTGTAATGTGTTCTATTGGATTTTGTGATGTTGAAGCTTGTATATTTTTTAAAATATGTGGTTTGCGTGATATTGTTATTTCAGACCCACGAATTGGTCTATGTGAATCTTGGGGTTTTGCAACATTAACAGAAATTGAATTTGGTATTGGATTATGTGGCTGCATTACAATGTCATTTCTCGCAACTGTTTCAGTGAGACGTTCTGGTTGTATCGTATTTGCAACTTGTGTAGCCTCTCTATTCAAATAATCTTGTTGTGGATTTTGTGATCGTATTGCTACTGAGCATGTTGGTCTTGGTGGTGGATTGGTATTGGAATTTGGTATTGGATTATGTGGTTGCATTACAACGTCATTTCTCGCAACTGTTTCAGTTAGACGCTCTGGTTGTATCGTATTTGCAATTTGTGTAGCCTCTCTATTCAGATAATCTTGTTGTGGATTTTGTGATCGTATTGCTACTGAGTATGTTGGTCTTGGTGGTGGTATTGTACGCTGTCTATTCCATGAAACTTGAGTCGGATGTTGTGGATGGATTCTAACCTCATTTCTTGAGATTTGTGAATTAAGATTACTTCGTGAATCTGTCGGTTGGGCCGTTCTAAAATCAGCATGATTTACTTCTGGATTTTCTGGTATATTTTTACCTTCCTCGCTGGACTGATTGCCACCCATAGATTTGTAGATATTTGTATCTGTAGAGTGAAGTAGAAATAACAATATATTTATACACTTATGTAATAAAAAATACAAATAAAAGATATTTAAAAAATCAAGTGAAATAAAAACAAAATTTACAGGAAAAACAAGAAAATTAAACTATATATAAATTAAACGTTTCCCTTTAGAACTAAGATTCAGCTTTTAATTAAACAACTAACAGATTAATATAAGTTGATTTCAAAAGCATATAGTTAAACATTATAAGACGGTTTCAATAGATATGTTAAATAACTGATAGCAATATTAATATTTTTGTAAAATCATTTTAAATACTAAATTTCTACTGACTTTTGAGCAATTTTAACGTAAGTATAAAGAAAAATATAATTGATTATAGTTATAAAAAATGTTGTCTTACTACATAAGTTATTCTATGGATATTATTTTTAACGCATTATTTGATACGTTTTAAATATAAAAACAGAAGTATTGACTGTTTACAATACAGATATTGCAGTTTAAAAAGTTAAGTATTTATAGTAATTTATATATACTACTATATTCACATATATAGAACTGTCTATCCGTGTGTTTCAGTTGAGGAATAAATAACCTGCAGGTTAACTAAATCCGAAGTATAAGTTAGACATGAGGTATAAAGTGGTGTTTCACAGTTGTAGTTTAGCTGCAGTTTAACTTATATCAGCTAAACTTCACCTTTTCTGTAGCTGTGGTTTAACTGCAGTTTTGTAATACCTTAGTGATCTAATGATCCAAGGTGATACAAATAAAGTCATAGACGGTATTCGAGTCATAATCCTTCCATTTTGTCAAGTTTTCATAGTTAAATAATAAAAAATGTAGTCACAATTTAGTTTTAAAAATACATGTAATTGGTAATAGTCGTTAAATCTGCTATATGTCAGGTTTAGCGCCCAATGTAAAAGTCCTATCTAAGTTATACTACAGCTCTGTAGTTTAGCTGTGGATTAACTAAACCTCAACTGTGAAACACTGAGTTATCCCTCAGCTATAACCTACAGAATAACTTCATGCTGCAGCTTAACTAAACCTCAACTGTGAAACACTTAAACCGGAGCTCTGGTTTAGTTAACCTGCAGGTTAGTTATTCTTTAACTGTGAAATACCCCGTATTTATGTATTATATTCTATAGTAAACTTATAGTATACCAATATAATACTTGACAACTAAAATAAAAAAGTATGATGTTTTTCTTCAGAAAAATGGTTGGATAACAAGGAGTATTAAGAACTTTTGATTTGCTCAACAAAATACATATTTAATTTATTACCCGAGTAACAACAAAGCTATCTTAAATTAACCTATGGTCTATAGTTAATCTTTTTTCTTGTATAAATGATACAGTTCATACATTGGCCCTCTTCAAAGCCACTTCCTCCCTTTAATTTCATACTAAATGTGATATAGGCTTGTTATGGAACTCCATTCCCATTGCATGGGTCATACCATAGATATAAATTATAGCCTTATTTCTTTCTCTACCTAGATGAATAATTAATCTAACCTCATGCTGGTCGGCGCGTAGTTTAACTGTGCGAGGCAAAAATGCTAGATATAGATTTAATACAGTATAAAAGATAGATTTTCAGATGATCAAATGTACATGATATAAAGCACTGATATAAAAAGTAAAACTATCAAAATGTGCGCTTGAATTTGAGCTACATAATATGTAATTTACAGGAGTATACTTTAAATAATAATAACGTTTTTATGATAGCGAAAATAATTTGTTTTGTCTACATTTAAGCTGTATGAATATGTTTTTTTGGTATAATTATATGGCCTGTGTTTAAAATATATTTAGTTGTCCTTCATATGGAATAAAACATTTGATTCTACTTTTGAAATTCTGTCATTGGTGGCGTTTATAAGGTCCCTATTTGTACCCCACATTGGGGTCCTACATTTGTACCCCATTATCGTCGACGGTGTCGTATTTTTTTTATACGAGATTTTTATTTAGTTTTAAGATCCTGCTGAAAACTTCCTGTTGCATTCAATATGAAGATTTAAATAGATTTAAATCTTCATATTGAATGTCTCGTCTATTGAAATAGACTCGTCGAGCAATTTGTTTTGGGGTTAATTTCGCTTGAGATAACCCAATTACTAGGCCTCGATTAAATATTTTAGTTTCTCGAGTATTCATTTCAAAGCAGATAGAAAATTGAGTTACCTACGTAGTCAAGTCGCTAAATTGCAGGTAAAGTAGAAATCACCGCAGTCGAGACATAGCGTCTATTTTTATATTTAACTCGTATCACTACATATATGACTATACGGCTATATGGCTATACGGCTATATGACTATACGGCTATATGACTATACGGCCATCGCTGTCGAAGCTATTGATTAATTTCTGTCTATGCCAGCAAGTTGATGACGCTGTATAACAGCTTTAGGATAATTTAATTTATTCAAATAGTGTATTACACAGTGTAACATTTTCAAAAGCTGAAAAGCTATAGAGAGATACGTTGTATTCCCTCTCTCTCTCTCTTTGTCTGTCTATGCACAATTGCATCTAGGTAGGACGTGAATTAGGACGTGGGTATTCAGCAGTTTTTATTGGCTGTGAGAAATTATGACAAACGCTGGTGTCATGCAGTAAGTAGGTACATACTTTGCCATTCATTTCATTGTTTGCTTACTCCATCAATAAATGGCAGCTATGCGGTATACTGCAGAAGAAGCGGCAAAAATAATTGCTGAGTGTGAATCTGATTCTGAATCGATTTCTTCAAATGATGATCCTGTTCATCCTATTGTGCATACATCAGATTCGGATAGTTCTCAAAGTGATTCTGATGACTCAAACGATGATTCTACCACAGGTGGTGATACTCGTGATGAAACAATAATTGCTAGAGATGGTACCACATGGTATAAGGAAGTTCCCAGGCCAGCACTGTATCGACAACGCAATATCATCAATGCTCCAAAGGGACCGACACACAACCTGCGAGGATTAAATGTTGAAGCTGTTTTCAAGTATTTTATTGACGAAACAACTGTAAGACTCATTGTTGACTATACTAATACTCGTATTGCATCTGAAAATGTTGAGCATCGTCAGGACAGAGAGGTTACAATTGATGA
>JAYRBW010008552.1:0-13462 GCA_036023295.1 Invenusta paracnida
TTACAAATACGGCTAACTATAAAACTTTGCTCAATATCTAACAGACAGAAAATCCATAAACTTACTTTTAGCAAACTATCAGCTTCAAATCGTTGGCTCAGCATGTGTATAAACTTATATGTTTTAGAAACAGTCTAAATTGAATAAACATTAGGATATTTCACATTAAGAAATACATTTAAAAAATAAATAAATGCATATTGTATAGTTAGCAATAGTATGATTTCAGAATTGCTATTTTAATTTGACAAGTTATACAATGTTTTTATATTATTAATAATTTAAGGGTATCTTTAGTTTTTGAAAATAAAATTGGATAATTTCGTAACGGATTCTAATTAATTGTTATTTTATTGATAATATATTTATTAACTGCAATTTAAGTTGCTTTAGAAGATTATGTACATTAAAATATTCGGATACATTTTAATCAATAATAATTGGTGATATATTAAAATCGATATTACAAGTAGGTGTTAATGGTGTACCTACTATAGAACGTCTTGAACAAAAATAGAACTTCCTTGAATTAAACAAATAAAATAAAGAAAAATAAAATATCAGGAAATGAAATGAAATATAGAATAGAATATAATATAATTAAAATAATACAAACAACTAAAATTAAACAATTTTCTAATATAAAGAGTAGAATGGAAAATTTCTTGGCATAAATATAGATCAATAATTAGTTCATTATAGTATTTAGTATTCATAAATAAATAAATGAATCAATGATTGCCTCTTCAGTTGCCTATATTTATGTATAGAATCATAGTTAGAGAAAGTAAGTAGTTATACAAATATCCTTTTCAAACGACAACCTGTTATCTTACAATATATGCGATACATATATAAATCACACACATTATTAACATATACACAATCTATACACAAGTGTGAATGTGTAGAATGCATACATATATCTACGAGTGTTTGCATTTTCGATATTCACCAACAATTACACTACTAAAGGTTATAGGCAGGCAGTCAGCACTGGAACACCATTATAACACCAACATAATATATAATATGGTCATACGTATCCAGCATAGCTGTCTTACATGACTTGTGGCGGTCTAGGGAGCGAAGCCCTGGACGCATGTCAACTAAAGATATAAAAAGAGATGTAAACATTTTATTGCAACCTACAACATCCCATACCCTTTTTTTTCTGGCTGAATCTTGACAGTGTTAGGTAGTATTTAATATCGACACTGGAGGTCCGCTCAGGTTATTGGTAGGTATACTCGCTATAGTCATATCCATATTATATAACTATCTGCATCTAGAAATGACATTTTTTTTAATAGATTGTGAAAGAAAAGCGACCAAATCAGTGTGACTTATCTGGCATGAGGTTTGAAATGCCGAGTCTCATAAGAAATATCCATATGCCCCTAGGAAACATGTGTGTACTGTTATATGTATTCCAGGTTGTCCTCTGTCGTATTGATATTAAATTTGGCTGACAATATGTAAATATTATCTACTTCTTATATACTCTGTATCAGTTTTTGAAACAGTCATACACACTTCATTTGGTGTTTATTAAACATGAATATAAAATATGTAAAGCGTGAATGTTTTATTGGAGTAACAACTTGTATAATATTGATCAGTTAATATAATATTAGGTATGCATCGTATTATTTGTACTAATAGATTTCTTTGGTTTTTAACATAAAACAAGTAACATAATAGCTTGATTGTTAGGATAATTCACTGTATTATTATATAGTTATATTGTTTTTTTTACA
This sequence comes from Invenusta paracnida, assembly GCA_036023295.1. NCBI lineage: Eukaryota > Metazoa > Platyhelminthes > Proseriata > Coelogynoporidae > Invenusta > Invenusta paracnida. Next base: position 1,761 of record JAYRBW010008552.1, read on the forward strand.
ACAAAATCGTTATTGGTCAGATTAGAAGTCAATTTATATTCTTTCCAAAAATATAATATTATATACATAAATAAAATTATTAAAAAAATATATGTGGAATAATAATTATTAGATATTAGTAAAATAAAGTTATATTTTTTTGCATCATAAAAAGGGTAAATATATTGTGTACCAAGTAATATTTTAGTATTACTTTTATACATGTGTATCAAATCCACATTCCTGTATTTTGATGCACTCTCGTATATATATATTTAACAAGTATAATAAATACAGTTGGTTGCACATTGTACATTTTAGTTAAATTAATGTGAATATTTGTAGCACGTTATTTCATATTTTAATCCAAATGTTAACATAAGACTTATTTGTTTATATATTTAATTCTAGGAATACATTTTCCGAACATATAGATATTATACATTTTTATTAACTTTATAAAATATAAACATGCCTGAAATTAAAAAATGAAAAGGCGTTAACATATAACTAAGTTGATATATTTCTGATACCAATACAAAACATTAAAATTTATAACGTATTTTAACGTGACAAAAAGAAATACATTTGAAATATTTTAGATTTCTCATATAGCGTCACTTAACTCTATAAGGCTACTATTTTATTAGTGCACTATAGTTTGCACTAGATATGTTTGCCTAACTAACATTAAATTTAGTTATGTTACTGTTATTATAAATACTAAAACACTGTCTGGGAGTAGAACAACTTTCTTAACTACTTACTTTATAGTTGCCAATATTCTGCTAGAAGATCTAATATAGATTTTAATCAAACAAAATAAAATAAAAGTATGCTAGGCCTTTAAATTACACAGAACTTGTATATCTATGTAATAATTTATTTTTGGAAAATGATTTAGACTATAATAGTGAAATCAGTTATGAAGATCAGTTATAGCTGCTCACATAGTTATACAATAGTAGTCTCAATTTTCGGGTCGAATAAATTGTTTAATATTTTTATTATAGCTAACCACATTATTTTATCCAATGTATGTAGAACTGTTATTATAACTGTTTGTAGAACTATCCATTAACAATGTTTACCTATTAACCACGTTTATATAACTATTAGCATAAAACTATAACCATAAATTATAATTAACGATTAACTATAATGTTTAATTATTAAATACTTTGTACTATATTATCACCTAACCTTTATTAACTACTATTTATTTATGTATTAATTGTCAGCTATATTTAACAGAGGGGCCAATGTTTACCTACATTAACCGTTAAATAATAACCACGTTTACCTATTATTGTTAATTATTAAGCATGTTTAGCTATTAACTATTAACTATTCACCATGTTTATATCTTGACTAGTATAACTTTAAACAGTAAAATATGAAATAAATTGCCAATTAATAATTGGTTAATAACTAGTAAACATAATGAACTATTACTTATGAATCGTGTTTAACTAATGATTATTTACAATCAGCTATAATTGAGCTATTAACAATTAACTGTTAACATACATGTCACATAACCGGTCTGAATTACAAATATACCACATGTAATAAGATGGACAAATCATATAATTACATAAATAGATATTAAATATCCAAATTTATATTGCATGCATTTTCGAAAAATTTAAATTAAATACACTGCTTTTTGAGACAAGCGGCGAATTATGTATATCAATTTTGTGAAATACCATTTGGCCTTACGAATACCTACAGTGGTTAAATTTAAAAGAATAATGGATAACTTTATCCGAGATAATAGGTTGAATAATTACGACTACATATCAAAGATATTGTATCCTTTTGTAATATTGATTCATAAATGATTGAAGTCAAAGCAAATTAGAAGCGTCGCATTGGCTACTGGTTTTAAACCTATCATTATGAAAAACGTATATATAATTTTTAATAAAGGTTATACTATTATTATTATATTATATTAAAGAGTTAGTTAAAAGGTTCAGGTTCAAAACCAGTAGCCAATCAGACGCTTCTAATTTGCCTTGACTTCAAACTTTCAAAAGTTTAGATTGCCTATCTATGACAGTGTAGGATACCTATAATGTCTATGCTATATATATATATATATACCGCATTGTTATTTGTAGCAAATTCAAAAACGAACATGAGATTAATTTAAATAAATTTATTAGAGCAGCAGAAAATATCAACTTCAACGAAGACAAATCAAATAAATTAACTTGAAAACAAACCTTCTTGACCATGTGATTTCTCAAAGCCAAAATACTCCAAATCCAGACTGTTTGGAGGTTGAAATTGATATTTTCTGCTGCTCTCATAAATTTAGCTATATTAATCTCATGCTCGTTTTTGAATTTGCTACAAATAGCAATGCCGTCTATTAATACCTGTATATAGCATAGACATTTATAGCCATTTCAAAAACTACCTACTCCTCATGAAGCTGTTTAACTTTGCCGCACATTGGTGATGCTTTAGTATATTTAGTTGAAGAAATTAAGCCTGCCAAGCTTGTTCTGATCTGAAACCAGAGTACTCTAACTACTGTTCTAAAATACACAATACTACAATCTGTATCTATATCCAAGATTTTGAGCGCTTAAGTATGGATTTGAAGGGTCCCTTAACGTGTTCAAATCCAAAAAGTATATATTTAATTCTAGTTGACGAGATTTCCTCTTTCCCATTCGTCTCCCTCCTTGTACTTAGATTTACAACTCAAACTGTCAATGCCTGCGACAGACTGTAACCTTATTTGGTATGCCAGCATATCTAGTAGCTTATAGGTTTACATACCAATGTCCAGTGATCTGCAATAATTCCTGATGGAATTGCACAGTGTGAGTGGTTGAATGGGGTGATATGGAAAGCGTCAAACTGACCTTAACTCTATCCATACCGGGGGGGATGGGGGTACAATTGTTGAACTTCCTTATATTAGTAGAGTTTTGAAACTTCGGATGTAGTAAAACAAAGATGTTTTCTTGCATATTCCATTGATAAAGGATCAAAATATTTATGTATAACCATATTGTATAGGTAAAATATGCATTTTATTATATTTTGAAAATGTGTCTTTTTATATTCCGAAAGAAAATGTATTTGTTTTGTTCTTTGTGACATATTACATGAGATTAATCAGTAGCAGAATCAGAGTTTCGTTGAGTTTCATAAATATATATGTATGCATTTTATATAAAGAGTATATTTTACTCATTTTTGCCAAAGAGTTGCATTTTGGTGGTTACGTCACCACCCATTTGCGTGCACAATAATAGTGAGTATAGCACTATAAAAGGTATATATTAGGTATTATTTCTATAAAAATGTTAGGCCCTGTAAATTATTTGATTAGATATATCAAGTATTCCTCCTTATGGCTTATAGTTGATTATTTTTCTCTAATTGGACTCCATACTCTAGATTTCTCTTCAAACAAAGCTCCAGAGATTAGCTCTTTCTTTTATAATTCCTCAATCATAATATTTTGACACACAAGAAACCTTCCAATTATTATTAAGCCGATAAGTAGACTGACATTAAGGTTTTCTCTTTGACTCCCCAGAATCTCTCGAGCATAGTGTGGACAGTTGTCTTATTCTGGGCGCGAGTTCTTCTGACATGCTCGACAAAATGCAATAGTCTATATAAAGGGTCACTCTAACGACAGTCTTAATGCTTTCTCTGTTAATGATAACTTGTACTTGTGCATTGACTTCTCTTGGTCACTTAATTGAACAGTGTGCGTTATGATTTATCGGCTGCTAGTTTTTATTTCCAGTTTTGAGTCCACAATTCGAGTCCGTTGGCAGTTGCCTGTGCCCAGTGTCTGACTTCTGTTAATTTGTGATGCTCAGCAACTGTTGTAATCACTAGGTCGTCTGCAAAGAGGTATTTTCAGGTGTTATTTTCGGAGATTAATATACATCTATCTACACACAAAACTCAATAAAAACTAATAGATCATATCTTATGCAAAATAGAATCTTCCTCTCGGCTAATTTCGACACAAGCATAAATCTAAAACACACTATTCCTAAACTACCGCATCGTTGCTCAAAATGACGTAAAGTGCCAAACGAGAACTCAACAGGCACACGTTCCAGAGCAATGACCAGCGTAACATGCTAATGGAATTTCACTACCATCGAGGATAAGAAAGTCACCAAACTGTTATTCTATTTAAAAGGAATATATACTTATTTTATATGTACATATAGAGGAGAATGTTGCACTTAAATTAAATTTGTGTTTTTATTGTAATCAATAGTATTAGTACTATACGTCACTTGCTGAGCTAGGTTTCTTGGTCATGTATAATACAATAATTTAGTGTTTTGTCAATATTAAATAGCTCTTTAATCGTGTATATGGTAGCTCTTGTATGTGTAAATAAAGCCTTACTATCGATAATTCATGGCAAACCACACTTACAATTTAAATAAACATACATTGGAAAGGCGCCTAGCCAGATGTACAAAACATTTCCATCGTAAAGAACCAAAGTGTTACACCTATAAACTCTTGTCTATATATTTATGTACACCTTCAAGAGTATAACAAGAATTTGTCCGTTTTTCGTGCATATTATGAATGCATTTTCTGGCATACTAAACATTTGTGGTATTCCAACTTCGATTTGCACACAGTGTGTAATTCAGGCCATTATAACTCAGCTTGTAAACAGATTTGCAATATAGCAAAAATGGAATATAATATTGCAAAGTCAGTATTAGTTTACATTTCCATTTTCTCGAATAACAAATTTATACACCAACATATAAAATAAAACAACCACATAAAGAATTATACATTGATTAGGGCTCAAAATAAAACATTTAAAATATATGTAATTTCATTTAAAGGAATATTAAGTACAATATTACAAGATACATGTATCATCCTACATTATATATTATATAATACACAGTACATGTTAAATGTAGTACATAGCAGTAATGCGGACCTGGTAGTATGCTGTGCATGGAACTTTGCCACTGTACTCCATATACGTACACGTGTGTCCTGTACTTATAAATTTGCGCATATTGTACTCTCTAATCATATTAGAAATATGCAGCTTTACATTTGTCCAATGTTATATAACCGATGCTTATATTAAAGGATTCGTTTATGAAAGAAAATGTATAAGTGCAAAATTAAGCTAGTGAAGAGTGATTTTAAACACCTTTCCTATATATCTTGATTTACTGCACTATATACATATGTATATATTGTAACGTATACTGACGATGTATGTATAGGCACAACTGACAATATATTTTATGAATAAACTTTATTTATCACTCTTTACAAAACGTAATATAGAATATTGAAAAATTCAATAGACTGAATATTTACTTATGCTGCTTAATTCCTTGTGATACTGCTGATGTTTATAGTATTATGGACTCATTGAACTTTATCTTCATACATAATATATAGTTCAATGTATGTACTACATGCAATAGTTATACATATGTATACTGCAAATAACCTTGGGTTGGGGTTCATTATTTGTGTACATGAAAAAATGCATGTATTAAAAGCATAACATATTAAAGGCATGATAATATTAGATATTCATAATGCTTTAAAGTTCTAAATATATGTTCAATATTTTTCGTTGACAAAAAAGCAAGAATTTTTTTTTTATTTTAAAATCTTAAACATTATACAGTACATTTTCTATTCCTATTCCATTATATTGTAGAAAATATTATTTACGTTTCCAATATTATTATATAGTATAGAAGAAAAAGCAATTTTCTTGGATATTATTAGTATATAAATTACGTCAAAATAATAGATATATTGCTAAGAAATCGGTCAAAGTTAAAATAAGGAAATCATAATTCAATGAATCGAGCAAAGTCTAAATTACTGGCTACATCTGGGAATAAGTTACCACGTTAAGTTTGATGAAATTTACCGTCAGCGCAGCAGTGAAGGATATGATTTCTTGAAGATGCCGACATTTTGCAATATGAAGTTTAAATTTGAGGGTTAGAAAATGGACTATATATACAGTACCTATTTAAATGTGAAAGGCCATTTACCAAATACACTTTATATTTTGTTCAATACTAAGATTGCTTCTTTGGAACTGCTTGACAATGTCTAAATTATCTCAAATGTAAAACATACATCAATGATATTTAGCTAAGTACACTATAACTAGAATAGAATAGAATAGTGTCAATTGGTTACACAAATCACATATATACATAAGGACATAACACACAGAGAGAAATAACAAACAAAAATAAGACACAAACAATCTTATACGGATCAAGATGCATATTTTACATAAATATATGTTAGCGGAAGTAGGCATAATTAGGGTTTATGCATAATTCTTAGGCATAATGCATAATAACTAGGCATTATATATAATATCAGGCATTATGCATAAATCAGAAGTGACTTTTAGAAATAAAACCAGACTGAAAAGCAAATAAAACAAAACAATTCCAGTTTATAAAATTATTATATTGTTTTAAATAGTCTCAGGAATACGTATATCAATGTTTATTACTGCATGTTAGTGACATATGACAGTGACTACTACACATTAACTTATTCGTTCGACATTACATCGTCCGGTCTTGCATTGTCTTCCAGAACTACAATTGCAGCAATTAAAGCCTTGACCTCCAGTTATGTTGCTCTTGCCACGAGACTCCATCTTCTGAGACTCAAAATTAGATCTTCTTTGACATCTTCAAGAGTGAGCGGTCTTATTTTACATACGGCCATTAAATGTAATAATTGGAATATCGGTTTGCATACCACACCTTTTACGATATGCTTCTTTTTCTTCTGGCCTTATATATTTCTCAAAATGATAGTAGCAGAGTTCACACGATTCGCGCGATATATTTGCCAACTTCAACTCCTTTGCTCGACGAATTAGCGTACGGTTCCTTCCATCGTGTTCAGTCTCGGAATGAATCTGGCTTAAATAATGTCTGAGTTCTTCCATGAAAAGGAAGACAGCTTCATTCTTCCTCTTGATTATTCTGTCCAAAACTCCTATACCTTTTAAAACACATTGCTGCTTAATGAGCTCAAAGTCGATGGTATTGTTCTTTTTTATTTCTCCTATCAGTTGCTTCAGATATTCATGATCTATGTAATACTGTTCTATTGGATTTAGTGTTCTCAAATCACCATTTTGATACTTTTATGAAATAAGCTTAGTAAATTCGTCTTCGCCGGTCGTCATATATAATGAGGCACGATTATACTAGAGAAATAATGTTTCGGTAACTTGCACGATAGTTTATATGCGTAAGATGCATTATACCAAATAGTTCAAATGAGATAATGATGATTACGTAATCTAATCGATTATATGTAGGTTTTAATGCGTTAGATACATACCTATATGTAGATCAAATGAGATATTGATGATTACGTATTTAATCTAATTTATGCTGGCATTACAACAATTCATTGGACAAACTAACACAATAAAATGATCTTCTAAATGATATATAATAATGAGATAATCGATTATAGGTTTTATGTATAATTCTGTGTTAAACATACAGAATTCCGTGCATAATCCTAATAATAGTCATATATTATGTATTATATACGTTTAGGCTTTATAGTATTGGACATAAAAGTGTGTCGATACAATTATTACTGTCCTCAAGGGTGTTATATACGTGACGTCTGTTTGAAGGGTGTGGTAGTTTTGTGGGTGTGATCACTTTTAAGTTAAAAGTAGATAAAGCGGTTTGAATATGAATTGCATTATCGTCGCTGACAATGTAATACCACCTATGTGAAAATAGTAACTTTTCAGGAGACGGATTTTTCTATTTTATTTTGGTACAAAATTCTAAATTCTAAATGTAAGATATAGCCAAATTATTTCATATAATATGTGTCTTTAATATATTAAAAAATTATTGTCAACATTTTTCATAATAAGCCCCTGATGTCTAATTAATTTACAATGCTTTTACTGTCTATATCGGCACATAGCTGGTATTCTGTTAGGGTTAGGTTCAAGGTTACGATCTAAAACATATAGCTGGTAATGCATTTCCTGAAATAACTTGAAAAATAAATGAAATATGATAAAATCATTGTATCTATCAATGTATTTATACATAATAATAATTTTGTGTTTAACATGTCATTTTTTCCAAAAATACACATGCCTGGCATTGCATTGTAAGCGACGTTATGGTATTATCTAGGTCATATAGTATGTATGTATAGCTATGTTTACTCTATGATCTATGTAGGTAGTATTGAGCGGTATAATAATGAGTTTATTTCTAAAAGAGTATGATTTAATTTTCTGTAGTACGTTAATGAAGTGCCTGAAGTTCAGTTAAATCAAAGGTGTAATGACATGATAATTATTTAACCAGTTTGTAGAAACAGGGGTTATTCAAATTCCTAGAGCCTAAAATAATGCTATAGAACAAGCGAAAATGTATTGTATTGTAAATTTTTAAATTTAAAGTAATGTTTTCAATGTCTTCTAAAATGTGTATATTTTTGAGTTTCAATAGTTAAGAATGCTATAACTATAATTATATTTATTTGAGTGAGAGTCAGTCTGGATATATATAAGAATCTCATCGCAAAACTTTATTTGGTCTTGTTAGCAATCATTAAGTCGATGACAGATGACAATTGCGAATACTTTGTTTCCCAAGTGACAATAATTAAAACTGTTTATAGAATTACATACGGACATACAGCATTTTGAGTGGGAGGATGTGGGAAGTGATGAAGTCTGGACATTAAAAGATACATTTATCTAAGATTGTATGTATTGTTTGAATTAATGAATTAATGAACTAACTAATCATTTTAATTGAACGTTTATAAGGTAATTAAAATTGTGTTAGACAAACAAAATGATCCCAATATTAATCTTACAAAACCTACACCATTATAGTTAACACCCTATAACATATGTAATATATTGTCATTCATAAAATCCTCTACACTATAACAATGTAAAACCTGCTCCATTTTTTTAAATTGCACTTAGAAAGTTTAAGTGTGTGTAGAATCCACGCTGTTTAAGATATTATTAGTATAATATATTTTACAATTTAAACGCTATAAATTTGTGTTAGTTAGTAAGTGTTTATACATACAAGCTTTGAAACTAAGACAGTGTTGCATATTCACAGAAAACATTGACCAAAATTGTGTTCTTTATTCTTTAGTTATGTAGATTGAAATTATAAATATATGCCGATTCATTATGTGTGTGACTTATTTCCTTCTCCATTGAGAATAATCTTTCTGTATATATATTCACAACAGCTATCAATGTAATGCGTAATAATATACAGCACTTATTTATACTGGGCTAACTTTTATTTAAAATTAGGTATTTTTTAAATGAAACATTTTCCACAAAATTTGTATTTCATTGGAAAAATATCACATATATAATATTCGATAAGTTATATTTAATAAGGAATCTGAAACCACACGAATAATGAAGCTGCAAGCTTATCCTAGGGGGTTAACAAAAAATGGGAACACAGTTGCAAAGAAACAATTCACAATTGCTCCAAAAACACAATTTATTTAAGGGGATATTGCAGAAGCTTTCTTGAACTTATATGTACATATGTACATGTACAACTTTTCAGTAACAATGCCACTAATATTGTTTTTTTTCGTATCATGTAATTTTATTAATATTTAATAGTCTCATATATTTTATGTAATATATATAAGCGGTTGTGTCAGAGTAAAAAACAGTAGATGCACCACATAGTAAACGTAGAAAGTATTTATTACATTAATATATCAATTAAACTTAGAAAACACCACATTAAGATCAATTAAACTTACAAAGCTCCACATTAAGATCAATTAAACTTAGTAAGCACTACATTAAGATCAATTAGACTTAGTATAAGTACCACATTAAGATCAATTAAACTTAGTAAGCACCACATTAAGATCAATTAAACTTAGGTAAGTACCACATTAATATCAATTACACTTAGTAAGCATATCACAATAATATCAATTAAACTTAGTAAGCACCACATTAAGATCAATTAAACTTAGTAAGCACCACATTAAGATCAATTAGACTTAGTAAGCATATCACATTAAGATCAATTAGACTTAGTAAGCATATCACATTAATATCAATTAGACTTAGTAAGCATATTAAGATCATTTAGACTTAGTAAGCACCACATTAAAATCAATTAAACTTAGTAGGTACCATGCACTGAGATATAGAACAAGTAAGTGTGTATTAGTAAGTAAATATTAACAATCTATATGTTGACAAGGTTACCACTAGCATATTTCTTTAGTTTGCACTGACGAAGACAAGTGAAAGGACTGCAGCTCTCTGTAAATAGATATCAGCTATTACAGCGTCAACGCTCGTTCTGTCTTTATAATATTATTAAAAAAACTGGGGTATAACCAACACATACAAATGTAGGTTACTAATCAAAGCGTTAAATGAATTAGATTCAATCAAAGGCTTTCAATAGTTTAAGTTTATGGTTACTACATATTAAACTTGGTAAATGCTTAATAGTATAGGAACTATGCTCAGAAAGCACCATATCATACTAACACCAGACTAGAATTAGTCAACTAATTAACTACTTACTTGACAATATCAATTAATAACTTGCGGCTTCGAAGTCATATTACTATTTTTTTCAAATTATACCATTAGGTACTATTCAATAATGTAATTATATATACATAAACATATTTATGTATTATTAAGTATGTTAAATTATTCTATATATACTATTTATTTAAGCTACATGTATATTTAAAATATAAAAACACACGTTACGCGAAAATATTTAAATGTAATTACAATTTTGATATATTCCTGTTTATTAGAATATAAATGTGTGTGCTTTAGATAAGTATATTATAAAACATAGTTGAGATATTTAATATAAAAATATAAATAATTGTAGTTAATATTGCACCAAAAGTCATTAGCAATACTTAAATGTAATAAAAACAAACTCTATAAGCAGTACATATAGATTTTCCACCAATTATTTTTTAATTGTAAACATCATTATAATGTATAATGATACATGTAATTCTAAATTTTAAATATCTACACCTATATATACATATTATATGTATATAAAGGCAACCTACACGACACTGTACTTTGAAAAAAATAATTATAATGTTTTTGGTATTCAACTTAATGTTAATATAACATAATACATACGTAAAAAACATACAGTAAGTGATTTGTACGCAATAATTTAGTAACAATGTTAATACTCCAATGTTGTATAACATGTCTTTCTACTGATTTAAATAAGAGTAAACATATTTCTACCTTCTTAATAATTACACTTTAAAAATTGTCTTCAATCACATCACGTTCAGTCTATTCGTCTCCTGTAAGTCTTCCAAATAGATTCCAAAGACTATGAATCATTAATATTAAATTATTTTACTTTACGAGCAAAATTTATTATATATGTGCATATTATTTAAAATATAATATGTTACCTAGAATAAATTAAGTCCAATTTTCATAGGATTACTAGTGATATATGTAAACGGTTATAATACATTCCTTAAAATTATTATTTTTACGAAAAAATTAAAAAAATACAGAGTATATATATGAAGAGTAAATCACACAATAACGTGTGAGAATCATGAAGATGGTAAAACCACAATAATCCACCTCAAAGCAATATACTACTGGA